>CABFVX010005636.1:36178-48691 GCA_902151425.1 Timema shepardi | reverse complement strand
CCTACTAAATCAGATATTACTGCAGTAGAAAAATAGAGTTTAATTTTATTCACTTAGGGATATCAACAATAATTGTTAAATATATGTCATGAGCATAGTGGCATTAGAATATTATAAACATGAAGAGAAAAATGTGTCATTAAATCCCAGGACACCCTTGAAGGATATGCAAGAACTGTTGAGATCACCATATGAAGAAAATCAAAATCTATGTTCCTACTGGAGCAATATTTTATCTATTTCCGCCTATGATTGTATATAAAAACTGATTAAACACTGCCTTCAGCTCGCGTTCCTTACATTCCCACAGTAACCATTTAATATTTCTCCAAACAATTTTGTAATTAAGGTGTGACCCTCAAATTATTATTATTTCCTACATTTCACTAGTTTAAGACTTGATGATTTGTAAAACCTGTTTAAAGTGTAAACAATTAATTGAAGTCATTGTCTTCATTATTGCTCTAAAATTAATTTTAATAATAAAGTTGTGCCTAATAAATATAAATATTGCGATCAATTTTGTTATCTGTTGTTATAATTATGTGTATGCCATTTATTTTTATACCCATTGCTTCATAATATTCGTATCACGGAATAGACATAACCAATAATAGTTGAAAATGTCAGTATATATGGCTTTTTCAATAAAACTGTAACTAATTAGTACATTTGTATCTACTTTTTAAATAATACCCTGACTAATCTGTTATATCCTTGTAATTTTAAAATTTAGTTGATTATTAGTGGTTCAAGATGTTAAACGTGAAATGTACTGGTTATAAGACTTAATATACTTTTTTTATTGGTATTTCTCTCCATTCTATGTCCCACTGTACTAACAGTCTAGTCTACATGCATATAATTTAAAATAATGGAATAGGTATAAGGAAGATAAAATTTAAAACGATGGTACCGGCATTTGATTGAAAGGAGAGTAGGAAAGCATTAAGCAAACAAAAAACACCTTTATAACACCAAACCGAGATTCGAGCCCCAAACTTCCAATCATCAGACTATATGAGCCTGAAATTTAGTCCACCTGCCTACCAATTCGAGTCTTATCGATTTATAGTTGTTTATAGTGAATAGAAACTTTGGATCTACAGTTATTTTCATCCATGACTTACTAACTATTCTCATATTTACACTAAAAAGGCGAAGAAAGTGAAAAGTAGAATTTTTAAGAACTGCATATCTGCCGAGGGATGGTGAAAATAATTTAGAATGAAATCAGCTTTGAATACCTTGACGGGATTTTGACCCTTACCCAGCTCCCCAACACTAGTATATTATACAAGACAAGAGTTACTCTTATGTTTACAAGCCTACTTTGAATGAGGAACCAGATTTTGATGCATTATTGCAAATTTTCTTCATTTTTTTGCACCTCGTCTTACTAGCCACCTGGTATATCACCACTTAAATTTATGGGTGTATATATGAGTAGGGTTGAATTTAAAAGAGCTGTACTTTCAGTTTTGGGAAAGAAGGTTAGGAAATATAGGAAATTACACCCAAGTACACCCGGAATTCAAACGCAGACCGGACTAGAGCTAGGAATTAAGTCCATGTTCTATCTACGTTGGTATTATTTCTCTCTCATATTTTACTACATTTGATTGACAATGAGTTTGTTGTCGATTCTGATAAAAGCGTTGACTACGAACCTCGTGTGGAATAAACTGACAGAGATATAAGTTAATTGACAGTCATGTCAGTGGGCTCATGTTACACTGACATCGAATTCACGAATATAGATGGTGAATGATTCTATGCCAACCAGGATTAGGATATCATTATAACAACAGAGTATAAAAAGTAAGGACCATTAGAGAATAAATATGAAACATCTTTTATATGGACACAATATCTTATCAGGCTTTAGGTAATTAATTATGCATTAATATGGGTCGTAATAGTTAATGGGGGCCAACAAACAAGACTATGTAATTAAGTGATAAGCCTGAGGATAAACAAGGGCATTAAAATGAAGCATATGGAATATGCAGACAACTTAAAAATAACCTCAAAGCTTTGTATATATATAAAAAATCTTGTTTATACATGCTAAAACATATACATTTTCTATTTTGTTTTAAAACAAATAATATTTATAGAAGCCTTTTCCCTTCTTTGCTTACTTCTTATCATAGTAATGCCTTGTTCATATGGTGCGCGAAACCATGTTCATCGATGAGCATGCTTGGAACTAGCTCGTAGCAGATTTTGTGCATGCTGCTCGGCACGGAGCATGCATGGATCTGTCAGTGTTATAAAGTTTGTATTCAAATCCAGTCGTTCCACGACCATGATATTTATTATTCAATTGCATTTTTGTTTTGTTCTGTGATTTGTTTGTTTTTGTGTGTGTTAAAAAAAAATACTATGTTAGTCTGAAGAAACGATTTTCCAGTTTATTTAATTGTATCAGGTGGAAATAGGCTTTTGAGTAACTGTTTCCCCAAATTAAATATAGAATCCAGTTCCATTATCAAACTCTCCCCTTTTCCTCCTTTAACCTTAGACTTCCCTCAATTCTTTTTAAATTAATTGGGACACTAAAATAATTGCGTCATTGACACACTCTTCTATATTGACAAACTGAAAGAATACTCACACTAAGTCTCTTTTTCAGGATTGCCCTTAAGGACCTTGGCCCTGTTGAGGGAAAGTCTAAAACCTTTGTGTGGGATGGTGGGCGGGAGGTTGAAAAGCGTGGTGTGGCTTCACAACCGACCAAAGTATCCTTCTGCGCCAACAAGAACAATAGGATCACGGACACCGTAGCTGGCGCTACCAGACAGGTCTTGTGGAAAAATCATACGTTTGTAAGTATCGGTTTTCTCGATAACGAGTGAAATTTGTATGTTAATATTCTCAACATCCCTTCTAAGATAATGCATCGATGCTTATTATTTGTTACATTTTATCAATTTTGTTATGAAGCCGGCAGTTTCCTATTGAAAAATGTCAATTTTATTGACATTTGTTCACTGTTAAAATGATAGTATAACTTAATGAACATGCTTCTATTATTGAACACATCGTTTCCGAAAAGAAAATTGTAAAACAATAAAAATTCTTGAAGATAACAGTTTGTTCCCTTGGATCTGCATTTCCACACCAAATGAAAAGGGCCAATTGCCTCAAGGGTGTGCGAACAGTGATAAAAATATAATCATGTGGTTTGATTTGTTAAACGAGAGAAGTGGGTTCTACATTTAGCTCTACTGAATATAAACGGGAGAATATTCGAAACAAATATTTTACCGACTTTTTTCTATGGATGTGAAACATTGTCTCTTAACTTACATGACGGAAAGAAAAAATTAGGTGGTAGGAAAACAAGGTACTTAGGAAGATATTTAATCCTAAAAGGGGTGAGGCCAGTGGGTATTGGAAAAGGTTATATTATGATGAGTAACATTCCCTGTACTCATCATAAGACATTGTGTGGATAAACAAGTCTCATATATTACGGTGGGAAGGACATGAAGCGTGAATGGAAGATTCTAGAACCTTGTTTAGGTTTCTAACTCAGGTGGGTTGGATAGAACTACCCAAGAGAAGGATAAGTTGCGTACTTTTTTAAGTGAGGCAGTGAACTTTCATGTTACTAATGCCATATAGTAAGTAGTTAACCAATTATGTATGTGATGAATATGTCTCACGAAAACGTTTTAATACGTTAAATGATTTAATTTAAACTTTGTACGGTTGTTCTTTGAACCTTTACACAGATTCAGATAGTTGGGGGAAAAACCTAACCAAGGGTTGGGGAGAAATCATGTAATCAAATACGGCTTCTAGCATTAATGATTATATTATATATTTACTATTTCGGGCATTTCCTGATACCTTGTATTGCTGAACATTGTTATATAGGTGCAAACAACTGTAAAAACATTTATTTTGCTTCTATTTTGTGGGGTGAGGTAAGTAAAGTAATTGGGGGGCAAAAAAACAAAGTTGTCCCAGGGGTCCACGTCTGCTTAGGTCAAACCTGCACTTTCTAGTTGAAGGAGGGGAAGAAGTGTACTCATGAAAATGGAGCAACATGTAAACACCTTCTAGCAAAGAACCGAACTTGCATGCAAGCAACAATCATGCAATTAAGCATGTAAGACAATGATCTCGATCACGTTTTAGCTAATAGTTTCACGCATCGTGTAAGCCAGCATGACTAAGTTTTGAGATTTTATATGAATATTTGTAAACATCAAATTTGGATGTAAACAATTTATTTTATTTAGTTATTATAAAAGTACAAGAATATACACAAACAATAGTAGAAAAATAAAATTGAACATTACTATATCATAGATTTCTCTTAAACTCAAAAGATACATTTCTTCAGCATTTTATGTTTCTAGATAATTTGTGTATATAAGAAAACCAAAATTAATCCCATCATCTATGAGCTCACTAATCAATATGATTAGATACAATGACGTTTCTATTAAAGTATTCTTGATATTTAAATAAAGTTATGAAGATGATTTTTATTTATTGGTTTCCCTTTCTTACTCCAAGATATGGGTAATTTTCATCTAGATTCCTCCTATCTAATCACTTTCACATACGTGTAACTAAATTCAGATAGCCAAACAAGTAGCAAGAGGTTTGGTAAAGATCATTTTATGTTACAGCTTTCCAAAGTTTTCACTCATATAAATAAGTTTCAAACTATACACCCACAACTACACCAATAGCGATGAATTGTAAGCAACTACTGGCCAATGACACGCCGGCACTGCCCTGGTATTAGATCAATTTCACATAACTTTAATGTAGTCTTCTTCCACAAAATCAGTACATGCAGAGTAATGGTTGGTTGTTAATGTTCTGACACCACTAAGCCTCCTGCAATGCCTATACACCGGCAATTTGTTAGAAAGCATTTATCAGTCCAAAAACCACAAACACAACTTTGGGCCAACTTTAGATGAATGGTGATGGCCTCTCACCAAATATCCTGCAATGAAATAGCAATCGTTTGGTGGCAGTATACCGGCACCCATATGTCACGTGGTGAGAAGTGGTAATCTTGTAATAGGCTGATTTTCGGGTATCAAGGGGGGCAAGCTTCGAATATTGTATGTTTGCATTGGGAATATTTTTACAAATCACTGTGGTTTGGCAACTTTTTACAAGCACATTTTATTTATAGCACTTCTTTCATCCCAAACTTCACAATTTTTAGCCCTTAAATTAATGCATTCTTAGATCTTGTTATAAATTTGATAAGGAAAAAATACTAGCGATTATAAACCTCTTAAGTTTATTAAGCAACCGATTAACACGGGTAAAGTTTCATAAACAAAAATCATTTGCTCAGGTGGCACAGTGCAAATGATAGCCAGGCACTAGAAGGTCCAGAAATGACCTAAGACAATGAGTAAATAGTGCAGTAGAAATACTGTTTTGAGTAAAGATATCAATTTATGAGAATAAATACAATCACAAATAATGTAACATGATAAATAGAAAATATCAATTATTTAAATTTTGTCTTACCATTATGTTTCTATATTTATAAAACAAAACAACAAAATAAATATTTAAAGCTTATAATCTAATATTATAAGCTATTTCCCTGATGTGAACTAACGTGTAGAAGTTGTCCTTCTGTTGGATAAAAATATAAAGATTCTTTAGTATATTACTGATCACAAAATGTTTTGGACTGCAAAGCTAGAATTTGTAAAATATGTTCTACAAATTGATCTTATTTAAAAAATATTCAGTAGCTCATTTTATTGCCATTTAAAGGAACCAGATAAAAACCAATAGTTAAGATATTGACACTAAGTTATTATGAATTTATATCAAATCGAAAACAATTAGATCTGTCAAACACTTAGCTTGGTGAGAGATAAAAATGTCATGCCACTGATCCATTTGTAATCTCATATTGTAATTAGATACAACAGGCAAAGTTCTTCCACCTCAGGAAAGATTCATACCGGACGCAATATAATATTCCTAAATCATACCAGACAGGTTAGCACAAATAATCTAATATGGCAAATTTGTGCATGGAAACTTATAAGATGTTATGAATTTAAGTATGTCGAGCTAAAGAAATTCACAATTGTTCAAAGAAAGAGAGGACGTTTTATTGTAAAAAATATTAATTCATCAGTTTAGAGCATTGTTGCCCTACCTTTTTTCGACCCGACGCTTCTTTGAAAAATCTTTCTCGGTCCAGCACGCTCCTTAGATTAAGTTTATTCAAATGCTTCCCATTCTTACCTTAAAATATAAGTAATGCATTGAAGGTATTTTCAATGATGACTAATTATAGTTTTTATCATGTAATTGTATTAGACTTGGATTAAACAGTGAATTATTAGTATGATTTATTGATATACATACATAGTAATAGAGAGGTAAATAAAATTAGATTAATTATAAAATACTAGTGTGATCTTTGAGCTTGAAGAGATTTGGCTAACTTAGTTGTATCTGGAGCATACTTTGATGGTAATAGTTTTAAATCCCCAATACTGATAATATCCAAAAGTTTTGATTTTTCACTAGTATGTGAATCATTGTATTAATTACTCATTTAATCTAGATAAAAAGATGAGGAGGGAATATAATTACTTAGTATGACATTGGCCACTATTTAGAACTATTTACTGAAGAGCACACAATATTTATACTTTATAGTGTTATTTCCATGAAGTGAAACAATTAAATACATTCTACTTGGGGAAAATCAGTTTAAACATTAATTATATTGTAATAAATAAATTTAAATTGATATGCTTTATTTGTCGATTTAGAATGCCAATTCCAACCCCAACCCCCTCCCTCCCCCTAAAGTTAGTAGTCACACCAACGCTGCAATGAAAGTCTGTAACGCCCCCCTAGTTGGGGGGGGGGGTGCTACCACCCACGTTGGGAATCCCTGGTTTAGAGATATGTATTCTCAGGAAGAAGTCCTTTCAAATGGTCCATGCAAGTTTGCTATTTGTATACAATAAAAAAACAATGTTGATGGAAAATCGTGAAGAGCAATCAACTGTATGGAATATTGTTTTTTTTTTATGTTGAAGATGTATTTGGTGGGTGTGTATTTCCATGCATTTATAGGTTGAATACCACTTAATCATGGAAAACCATTAATTTTAAGTCATCCCTATTCTACATTCAGTGTAAAAAATTGCATCAACCAATAATTTGATTCTGCTTAGAGGAATTCTTAGAACGGAAATTTTCCTAAAGGAGCACTAAAACAAACAATTGTCTTCTTATTTTCATTTGACATTCCCTCGAAGCACTTCAGAATTTATTGTTATCTCTATCTTAGGTAAATGAATTTGCATTCGTCCAAGAAGAGTGATACGAGTATATACAATTTTGGTTCTTCTCAATTTGAAATGTTTGAAGTTCTGTCGTTGAATGTAGTAAATACTCGATTAAGAGTATTATGAAATGGTCAAAAATCTAAAAACTCATCAAAATTTGAAATATAGCCCCATACATTACCATTACAAAGCATCTAAAATGATGGCTTTACTGAGTGACAAAAAATGAGAAGCTTATTGACCGTCAGAAAAACATTTACTAAGTTTGGAAAACACTAGCTATCCTGGAGAGGACACATTCGTTGCTTTTTAGTCAGTTTTAATAATTATACTTGCGTATTCTTGGTGTATGTTTACTATCAACGGTTTTGGAAAGACTTTTTCTCCATATTTTATTATGTTCTATTAAGTTTCCGAATGGCTTAAGCAACATATTCTAATATCTAACGTTTATCAAAACATATTCTCGATTGAGTAATTTTACTTGTAAACATTTTAACTAAAAAACACATCTTCATAATTAAACCATTTAACTCCACGATACAAAACCAACATTTTAGTGTAGCACGTACATTCCTTCTCAGGATTGAATGATAAGTGACCTGGTGGTTTTATTTATCGATCGTTTGTCTAGTTATCTGCAGGTGGCCTCGCTCAAGGTCTGATACTACAATAGAGTTCAATACAATACTCCCTCCCAATCCAATGCTCCAATACAATGCTCCACCCCCCACAAGTCTAGTCCGATTGTTAAACGGACTTTGTTTTTTATAGGGTCCATTATTTTGTAAAGAGATAAAAAACGACTAAAATGGTTTAATAGTTTTGGTTGAAATTGAACTTTGTATAAAACCTTATGTGCTACAATTTTCACTAGACTGACCTTTGAAATTCTGAATGAACCGTTGCTATCACCATTCACCAATCTGAAAAAAAAAAGATAATTAATTATACACAATTTACCAGCATACACACTTTGTTAACACAACATATTATTAACGCAAAAGGGGAACTCAATCCTCCTCAGTGTTAAACCCCCAAATTACTCTTTGTTTTTATAAAGGGAACATATTAGATGAATTATAAATCATAAGCGTGCATGAAAAGGTTTTGTACTGTCCAATTTTTTTTAGGAAGAACCTTCCTAATCTGATGAAAGCTCTACTTTATCGTATTTATACTTCAAGTAAAGTGGTATAGAGCTATTACTTTTGATCTTTTCAATAAAAAAAACTAGCCTTAACAGTTTATATTTATTATGTAATCAATTTTGATCGCAAAAAAAAAAGTTTGTAATTTTCTAAGTTGATTCCTACCAAATATTATAGTGCCGTAGTTTTTTCTTTCTCACGACCACTTGGATATAGAATTATTGTAATCGTCAAAAAATGGATCTCTTGATTTTGTTGGATTAATGTCGATGTTTCATGACCGTCTGAGACCCAAAAAGTTGTTTTCACTATGCCGTCTGTCTGTATCTCAGCCTAGAGCCTAAAACCTTTCGCTTGTTGGGATTAAACGTGGTATCTAGGATTTTCAAAGTTTTTTTTTGAATTAGACCTCCTACCCTAACATCAAGGGTAGTTTACTGAGAATCAAAAAGAGAACCAATCGATTTTCTTGAAATCCGATCTATCGATTTCGATTACATTTTTAACTAGCCATAACAAACGAAATTGCAATTCTCATTTTTCCATAAAAATGACTTTAAGGGCACTTTACAAATGCAAAAATCTCCAATTCTGATGAGGTCTCCACAACTTTTTGAGATATGAAACAACTTTTCGTTTTAAAGCTGTAGTCCTATTTAAATTTGAAATCTTTTATATGGAATATATTTTTATAAACCCAATAGTTTCATACCTATAAGCAAATATTTATATTTTATGAAAATGATTATTATTCTTTTTGATGACCAGAGATGTTCCTCTTTTTCTAATGTTTCTGTAAAATTGCCTATTATTTCACATATGCTTTTGAGGGAGTGTTTATGAAACAATGTAAATGATTTAATTTCAAAAATCTTCAGAGGTTTTAGTCAATGTCGCTATATTAAGATAAAAAAGAAAGTTTGTGAGGCACAGCGTTCCATTTATTTACTTCGCATCGCGTATTAATATCCGTTCAAGATTTTCGCATTTAATTAAACTAATGATGGAGGGATGAGGAAGTTTTATTTTTTGCATCAAGACCTTCTACCCGTTCGCGCTACATGCCATGAAGGAAATATTAAAAGGGAATTTGAGTGAGGGAGTTTAAGGAACAATTTAGAGGATACTACGCTTAGAAAACCCCGTTGGGATTCGAACCACGAAATACCCATCACCATAATTCCTTTCTCTTTTGATTAACTCCTTATACTATGCGACATTTGATGTAGGTTGCTCCCTTATTTATTACAAACACTATAAGATTAGTTATCTTTATCTTTCACTGATCGGAGTAGGATATAGTGAAGTTTTTTTTAATGTTTTCTCACTCACACTAATGCAAATGTGGGTACATTTATTCTTAATTACACTTTCCTTGTACCTAGCCAATCCGTGTTAATATTCGAATAGCCCGAATGAGACACGACACGGTGAATTAAAGGAAATTTAAAATAGATGTACAAAACACCAATCCTTAACATATATTCCTAATATATTCCTAATTTAGCTAACAAGATAGCTAGCCCGTTTGACTCGTCTTGAGGTATACAAATCAAGGATGAGAATAAAATTGGAAGCACAAGGTATAGACAAAATTTCAATATTGCTAATACAAACAATTTTAAGAAATGTTATATCAACAATAACTTACTTATTCAACTTCTCACTCATGACCGGACAGTATCCCGCACTGTGGAAACTCGCACTTATTAAGCCAGTACCTAAAAGAGCACTAGAAAAAGATTTACATGACTTTAGACCTATAAGTAAACTTCCATCCCTTTCTAAGGCACTAGAATTCCTAGTGCCTCAACAAATTTACCGACACATTAACAAACACAATTTGTTAACTGCCTATCAATCAGGATTCAAATCACATCAGAGTACATGTATCGTGTTGCTAAATGTCACAGACGACATCAGACTAGCCATGGATAAGCGCGAGCTAACATCTCTTATACTATAAGATTTTTTAAGAGCTTTTAATACTGTGGATTTTAATATTCTATCAGCAAAATTGCATGTATTATGCAACTTCTTTCCAGGCAGTATACAGTGGATGAGATCATATTTGCATGGTCGCCAGCAAAGTGTTATGCTAGGCAACACGTTCTCAACATGGCACCCAGCTGAGGCTGGTGTTCTACAGTGCTCAGTTTTAGGGCCATTGCTTTTTTCTCTATATTTGAACGATATCACTTCTTCAATGTCATACTGTAAATATCACATGTATGCAGACAACCTTCAAATATATATTTCCACTGGCCGTTCTTCAATAAATACAGCCATACAATGAATAAATACTGACCTAGCAAATATTGACCTGCAATAAATGTTTGGTCTGAAAAAAATGGACTTAAATTGAACCCTGATAAAACTCAAGCCATTCTTATAGGAACAAGCAGACTACTGCTGAATGTGGACCGTACCCTGCTGATTGACATACGATTAGTAGTAGCCACAGTACAACTGACAACAATTACTAAGAACCTTGGTGTGATTATTATTGATGAAAATCTTAATTGGACAGATCAGGTAACTTTGATTTGCAAGAAAGTGTATGCTTGCTTACATTCACTGAGAAGACTAAAGCATTTTCTTCCAGAAAATGTACGAATTATCCTTGTCCATAGCTTAATAATGCCACACTTTGACTACTGTGATGTAGTATACAATGACTTAAGAGATGATCTAGCAGAACGACTACAACGGTTACAAAATACGTGTATTCAATAAATATTTAACTTAAGATGGCATTTTCATATTTCTAAGTATTTTAATAAACTGGGTGGGTTAAGAATAAATGAAAGGCGAAGGTTACACTTATTAGTATTGCTTCACAAAATATTATCAACATCTCGGCCTCAATACCATCTCAAACATATGCTCGTTCTTTTACTGTCCTGGCATCACAGGCTTGGAACAAACTAGATTGCTCTACTCGTTATCTATCATCTAGACTCCCCTTCAAGTGCGCGGTTAAGCGATTTATCTTGTCTAATAAGCTAAACTGAGTTTTTGAAACTACTTGAGTTTTAAATGAGTGTATTAATGAGCGTGTGAATGTTTTTTCTACTTTTTGTACCACTCCTTTATTAAATTGTATTTCAATAAATGTAATAGTATATGATGTATTCAACACTGGTTAAGTGGAAGAGAAGGCTAAGGCCCTAACTTCACCAGATAAATAATGGCTATTATTATTATTATTATTATTATATTATATTTGAAAAGTACTTATTTAATTTCTGAAATTTGTATTTGTTAAACCAAGAAAGTCCAAAATTGGTAAAAACTGACTAAAACTATTTTAGATAATGAATAGAATAATAATCTTCAAGCTATACTAATAAAAAATAGTTCTATTCTATTAGAAGTATAAAATTATAAATCAACTGAATTGGAGTATAGAAATGTTAGTTTTCACCAATGTTGTTGAAATGTATATTGTAATGTTTACATCGTTATTATAATAGGTATTAAAAAAAACTAAATTTCGTCAAATTTTTACAAGTTCCAAAATAGGCAAAAAGAAATATATTAGTAGCAAATTCCTTAAGGGATAAAATAATATTTCCATTAATAAGACGTCTTCATGATTTGGAAACACTCATTTTTAAAATCATGCTGCTTGTATAAGTGAAGTGTAATCTTTATTATTCCGTATACTGTCCATTAATATTATAAAAATCATATTTCTGTTATGCACAGTATTGTATGTGTCATGATCATTACAAGTGTATGAATATATCTTATATATAAAATTCTCGTGTCACAATGTTCGTTCCCGTACTCCTCCGAAACGGCTTGACCGATTCTCATGAAATTTTGTGAGCATATTGAGTAGGTCTGAGAATCGGCCAACATCTATTTTTCATACCCCTTAGTGATAAGGGTTGTCCACCCTTAACATTTTTCTATAATTTTTAGACATTTTTTTAATATCTTTATATAATTCTTATACCAGTGTGTAACGGGCAGCGTGGGGGGGAAGGGGGGTTGTGAAGCTTATATAATTCTTATACCACAGTGGGTAACGGGCA
>CABFVX010005636.1:13856-36112 GCA_902151425.1 Timema shepardi | reverse complement strand
GGGGAGGGGTGTTGTGAAGCTTATATAATTATGATACCACAGTGGGTAATGGGCAGGGAGGGGGGTTGTGAAGCTTATATAATTCTTATACCACAGTGGGTAACGGGCAGCGTGGGGGGAGGGGGGGGGTGTCAAGCTTATATAATTATTATACTACAGTGGATCACGGGCAACGCCGTGCGGGACTGCTAGTACTGTCCTAAATTTCTTTGCAGTTTGAATAGTATTCTAAGCAATACGCAAACAAAACTAAATCTGTTATAGAGGCCTACTTTACTGTATATATATATATATACATACATATATACATATATATAAATGAATTAATAAATTATATATATATAATTTATTAATTCATTTATTTTCTAATTAACTTTGAATTTATTTCCAAGAATGTTTTCTACTTAAGAATTATTTTTTAAATCCTGCATCTAGCTCTGACAACATAGGCTATTTAAACAGCAGCCCTGTTTCACCATTAGGGAAAGATGAGACTGATCATACTGCACGATAAACCATGACATTACAAACATTTGTGCTGTAAAATATATAAGACTTGTGTTTTTAATTTTTTAATTATACATTGAAATTTGTATGTATAAATGTGCGTCTATAGCAGTATCCATGTCTATTAGTAGTGTTATGCCATTTGAGTCAATTTAATATTAATAATATTTAGCACCGCGTCTTACTACCCGCAGTAGCGGATTTAGGTTTGAGGACGCCCTAGGCCCGAGACAACATGGCGCCTTTTTTTTTGTAACAGTATATATATATATAAACATATATATACATATATGTGTGTGTGTATAAAATAATGAGAATAATAACAATAATAATAAGAAGAAATCTAATTCAGGTATAAATTAAACATTTATTTTTTTAACATAACAATTAAATATAGAATTAATAATAAATTGCTTGTAATTAAAATATAAATTATTTTTATCTGATTAATCATATAATAAATTTTTTTCTTGCTTTCGTCCGTGCGAAAATATCAATGACCTCCTCATACTTAATTTCTTGAACCAATTGTGCTTCAATGGTTAGTAATGCAAGTGCATTTAGTCTGTCTTGTTTCATACTTGCACGCAAATAACTTTTCACTCTTTTCAGAGTGGAAAATGATCTTTCTCCAGAACCCAATCGATTTTTAATTTTAGTCATCATAAAAATGTTGGCGCCCCTCAAAATTTGCCGCCCTAGGCCCGGGCCTCACGGGCCTAAGCCTAAATCTGCTACTGACTACCCGTTCGGGTTATACGCTTTAAGTACTAGTTACTCTAATGGATTAGGAATTGGGAAGGTTGAATTAGAAGAAGTGAACCCGCATTTGCGTGGAGTGAGAGTGGTAAACCATTTAGGAAAAACCATCCCCAGTTCACCCGACCGACATATGAACCTCGATCTCCCCGTCCTCAGCAGTCGAGCTCAACACGACAAGCGCGTTAGCCAACTACGCCACCGAGGTGGGTCATTTAATATTAATGGGGATAGCCTAAAATGTCCGTACCAAAAAATCCGCCGTTGAGATGTGTCCGTTAGTTAAAACATTAGTAGAATTAACTTAGTAACAAAACGTTATTTATGGTAAATATAAACACTTAATTAACTTCATTAAACTAATATCAATAAGTTAATCTATCAATTTAGCTTAAGATGACTAAGCATTGCAAAATAATTTAAATAATCAACCTTAGTATTTATAAATTTTTATCAGTAGATGATGATGATGATTATGATTATTATTATTATTGTTAGCACCGCGTCTTACTATCCTTTGTGGTTATACGCACTTACGCTAATGTGTAATGGTAGGGTGATTGTGAGATGAAATGTAGGACCTACAGTTTAACGTGGAATCCAAACCACGGTGGAGGCCTGGCATCCCCCACATTCCCAAGATGTCTTGTCAGAGGTGAAGGAAGGGCTTGGTAATCATATAAATCTGTGCCGAGACCGAGGATTGAACCCCGGACCCCCAACACGGAAGTCTGACACCTTACCCCTAGACCACCAGGTAACATAGATGAATGTTAATAGATAATGTAGGTAACCTTAAGTAATGTGATCTTAGTATCTATAGAAAAAATCTATATTAATATGACTCAAGTATAATAAGAGTAATATCTTAGGTGACAACTTTGGTAGAGATATTTCGTAGCTTAAGTATATTTATCAGCTAATGTAATCTTAATTAACTTGAAATAAGCTTACTTTCTAAAATAATGACCATAATATAAATTAATTCAATCAATCATATGTATGGTATAAAGTGATTAATTTAAGTAACCCAACTAATTTCACAGGAAAGTTACCTCTATTAGCGTGGATGGAGAGCAGGAAACAACATATAAAAAATACCTTTAGAGCACCAGGACCAAGATTCAAGCTACGACCTTGCCATCACCGAGAAACCAGACTGTACCCCTAGGCCCCCAGACTTGTCCGTCGATGTGGGTCGTAAGATAAATAAAATAACAAATATGTCATATTTTGACACACATTTAGTAATTCAATAGACCCTAACTATCTACTGTAGGTACATTATAAACCTCTCAACAATTTTATTCAATGGAAATATACATACCAAATTTTATATTCTAGGACTAACAAATTAATTTTGTTTGCTTGTCTGTCTCTAAATATACCGTAGCTAATTACATTTTTCAGCTTTGAGCATACTTAATTAGCGTAAAAACAAAAGCAAAATAAAAAACTGGAGATATAGGAAGTGAGTCTATGTCTGTTTTATCATTTAATTGTGATATTATATTATTTAAATTATTTAATCAATTTGATCAAGTGATTTAAAGGGCACACACAGACATATAGAGCAAAATAATAAAATTATTTTTTACTAAGTTTCTGGTAAGTTATTAAAAGAGACTTTTGTTGTCCAACGTGACATTTATACCCATTGATATGTAACAAAAGTCATGGATAGTATGAAGTATTAGCGTACTATAAAGAAAGACGTAAATTTATTATCTGGGACATAACTATGGACTTTAGGTAATAAGATTCCTTTATCGGAAAATATAAAAACACCACACAGATCCACGAACCAATACAACATTTTAGACACAATGATAATTTACTGGCGAGTGGTTCTGAATCGGATCAAATATGATTTTTTTCATTTTGTTCACTATAAACAAAAACCAACCAAACATGTAATTTTTAAAGCGAAAAAAAATGTATAATATACAACAATACCCAAACTAAGGTGGAAATTGAAAGACGCTCTAACTAGTAATGTGACGTTTCATGAGTAATTTATTTTAATGTCTATTTAAAATGAATGAACGCAAAAAGGGTCTAGTGGTATAGTAATAATATGATATCGAGCCTAACTTGATCAATGATTAACATATCTAGGATATATCTATAGCGATTATACCAGTTTCATCTCTCGCGAACCAAAATTTGTGCGAATGATTTTGAATAGTGGGCAATTTCTGGGAAAACAGCATACCATGCAGGGCTTGAACGGGGTTGAAGCAAGTGGCAGTTTACATGGCGCCTCTCCATGTCCCAACTAGGCCATGATTAATCTAGTACAGGCTCAGGATGAACAATAGCTTTTGTTTGCAATGACACCCTTCATTTCCCCCTCCTACTCCCCCACACCATCCCTCCACTACATGCACCTTGCCAATCTACACCCTTGCTCTAACCCCTAAACATTACCTCAACCCGTTTTCGACGCTCTTCTTCCTTTTGTGCCCATTCTTTTTCAATACCAATAATTTACTTCCCTCGTCATGCTAGAGCCATTGCGACCTCCCTCCCTTAGCCCCCATGGTTTTATAATCGAATTTGACTGTCTCTCTTTCTAAACGAGATAGCTGACTCTGAAACGAGCACTTTCCCGCCACTTCTTTAACCGGATCCCTCCCAAAGGGAGACATATATAAATGGTTTATCGTTAAGTGCTTTAATTTTATAAATAGTGACATTAAAAAAGCTTATTTTCAGGTGATTTTAAAACAAATGCAAACATTTTAATTGCCAATAAAATGTATTAGTTTCATTTTCTTTCCTTTCTACATATTCCTAATTGAAGTGACAGTAATGAGCCATCCATTAATAGCTTAGCTCTACTTGGTTCAATATTAGGCCTACTCTAAAATATTTCTACAATACTATTCGAGAGCCACTAAATCAAATAGGAGTGATTTGTGAAGAATTTATTGATTTTATTTTGTTTATTAATGAAGAATTAGCTGGTCCTATTTATCTTTATCACTTTCTAGACATTTTAAAAATATGATTTAACAAGAAAATAAAAAATAACATTAAAATAGTTAATTTATCCTAAGATTAATAAATAAGAAATTACATTAGTTTGATGGTTGAATTAAAAATATTAATTTATGTCTTTATGTATTAAAACTCTTACGAAAAAATGTAACTACTCGTAGTAACAAAACTTTTTTTTACCGGTTCTTACTATTCGCCTGGGCCATACGTATTTAATTGTGTATGAATAAGGAAGATAGAATCGGGGAAAAGTATAACCTCGTTTTAGTGAAGGGATAATACAAGCCCACTTGAAAAAAAACACACACATCCAAACGGGGTTTGAACACACAAACCAGGGCCATCCCATCAATTAGGTGGACCTAGGTGGTCACCTAGGGCGCAAAGGTCCAAAAGGCACTTCAAACAAAATGTATTTTTTTTATTTAAAAATTATATATATAAATTAAATAAGTTAATGACTATTTCTAACTAAAAAAAATATCTAAATATTTTATCTAATACTAAGAATGAATTTGAAAATAGATTTATTAATAACATATTCGTCTGGCACCTTATCTCAGTTGGTAGCGTGTCTTTCTAATGAGTTAAGGGTCTCAGGTACGATTCCTGTAATAGACGAAAAATGTATCATTGGTGAAATGTGGGTTTAACCTTTCACAGTGATAAATTAATGGCCAGGGGCTTTTTGAAGTGTCTTTTCGAGATTTAAGTTAGTTTATAAGTCCTGTGCTAATATACTCAATCGTTTCAGAAATTGCATCCTTTATACCCCAAATAATTGAAAAAAAACTCTTTAATTGTTTTAATACATTTGGGGTCGCATTAATGGCGAATCGTTTTGATATTTAAATAAAGGCTTTAGAAAATGTTAGAATAAAAGGACGAGATACTATGCTGGCACACATTGATTAAAGGGTGATGGTATAGGGCAGGGGTGTTGCAACTTATTATTTATTTATCTCTTTTTTTTAATCATTTTTCGTTCCAGTATGCTATTATTTTGCGTAATGCAGGAGAGTGGGGGGCAGGGTATTTATATTATACAGAATAAAACTGGGCTGGGATTCAAATTTTAATTCTCGCCTAGGGTGCATGAAACCGTAATCCAGGTCTGACTCTGAAATCCCTCTCAAAGGAAAACGAGACATTTAGACCAAGTGCCTACCAATGCTTGATAAAAAAAAAGTATTAAAGTATAAAAACTATTCTTTATTATAAAATCAGTTAAATTCTTTGTTGAGTCCACAAAACCCGTAAAACGAAACACAACAGCGGGAGAATATCAGTAGCGGATTTAGGCTTAGGCCCGTGAGGCCCGGGCCTAGGGCGTCAAATTTTGAGGGGCGCCAACATTTTTAAGATGACTAAAATTAAAAATCGATTGGGTTCTGGAGAAAGATCATTTTCCACTCTGAAAAGAGTGAAAAGTTATTTGCGTGCAAGTATGAAACAAGACAGACTAAATGCACTTGCATTACTAACCATTGAAGCACAATTGGTTCAAGAAATTAAGTATGAGGAGGTCATTGATATTTTCGCACGGACGAAAGCAAGAAAAAAATTTATTATATGATTAATCAGATAAAAATAATTTATATTTTAATTACAAGCAATTTATTATTAATTCTATATTTAATTGTTATGTTAAAAAAATAAATGTTTAATTTATACCTGAATTAGATTTCTTATTATTATTGTTATTATTTTCATTATTTTATACACACACACACACATATATGTATATATATACTGTTACAAAAAAAAGGGCGCCATATCGTCTCGGGCCTAGGGCGTCCTCAAACCTAAATCCGCTACAGGAGAATATATAATTTGCGGAAGGAAACCAAAATTATATCTTGTCGCTTTCATCCACATATCATCCAACGATGAATGCATTCACGCTCCTTCCAATAATTTACTGAAAGTTGAAATATCGATGATGATGGAGTACATGACCAATTCGCACATGACAAGTACAATGGAATATATTGGTGATTCGTAAACGATACATTGTTCATGCCGCGGATTGAAACAAGGACTTTATATTAGTAACGGGAAAAACGAGATTGAATATATCACTGACGTTCAGACAAAATTACTATTGGTTGAAGAGCTCAGAATACTACACGAGAGTAAACATGACCTTAAACAATACAGTTGACCTACGTAATTAGTAGGAACACGCGTCAGTGACCTCAGGGTCTAAGTCGTCACTCTGGCAATAGACTAGACTGCTGATGACGGGGAGATCAGACTTTGATCCCAATTGGGTGTACTAACTTATACCTTATATAGTTTTCCACTATTTTCCCCTGAAAATGAGGGTAAACTTCCTCTAAATTCGACCTTCATAATACAGTTATTATTTATTATTATTAATATTAATATTATTTAGTAACGCGTCTTACTACCCGTTCGGGTTATATGCTTTAAGTACTAATTACGCTAATGGATTAGGAATTGGGAAGGTTGAATTAGAGGAAGTGGAACCCGCATTTGCGTGGATGGAGAGTGGAAAACCATTTAGGAAAAACCACCCCCAGTTCACCCGACCGATATTCGAACCTCGATCTCCCCGTCCTCAGCAGTCGAGTTCAACACGACTAGCGCGTTAGTCCAGTTATTATTAAATAAGCGTGTAATTTGACCGGCTATTAATACGTGGTGTTAAAAAATCAAGTAGGGCTTATTGGCATTAAAGAATTAGTTATAATACACTACTTAATACTGTAAATGTTCCCTTGATTACGTTTCTAGATTCTTTAGTGATGCGCCATAAAAATTTGTAAATAGTTTAACATGAATACAAATTTAATCTGTGAGCACATGGATTAAACACCAATGTCATATAATCTGATTTGCTAGTGAAGGGGATGTATGGTCTTGAATTTTGGCTATGTGAACTGATGATGTGTGTTTTTCCCTAAATTGTTTCCTCTCTCCCTCTATGCAAATGCATGTACAATTCTTGTAATAATGTATCTTCCTTATCTTTATTTCATTAAAGGAATTAAAATACACATAGCTCAGATGGATGGTGATATGTGGTAGAAAATCAACAACAATAAAATATAAATAGAACATATTTCCTGATATGAAGGTTTGTGTTCAAATGAACCTAACAAATAAATAATAGACGTATTATAAACTAGATACGCATACACACATCGTCTGAAAATATAACGTGGCTCTGGTTTACCTTATGATCGACGTATCGTCTAAGACTTTCTGGCAAGATAATAAAATATATCATATCCAATCAGATGATATTGTCTTACAAAGCGGTAATTTACCATCGGTTGTTTAGTAGAAGTCTTTTACCTAATTTCAAGTTGGTGAAAGCTGCTAATAGCTTATGTCAACACTGATTTGATTAAAGATTCATACTACATATCCAGGTATAGTACTTTAATTATATATTTAAATTCAGTGACTTTGTTTATACCGAGCACAACACTAAATAACCCACCTCGGTGGCGTAGTTGGCTAACGAGCTAGTCGTGTTGAGCCCGACTGCTGAGGATGGGGAGATCGAGGTTCGAATCTCGGTCGGGTGAACTGGGCGTTGTTTTTACTAAATGGTTTTCCACTCTCCCTTCACGCAAATGCAGGTTCACTTCCTCTAATTCAACCTTCCCAAATCCTAATCCATAAGCGTAATTAGTACTTAAAGCATATAACCCGAACTGGTAGTAAGACGCGGTGCTAAATAATAATAGCACTAAATAGGATAATGCCAATACAATCATGTACTTTGACGTTAAACGAAACGATACGGCACTTAGTATATTTGCTTTCTCGAAGGACGTCACAACTCAATACTATCAGGAATCATAAAATCAACTATTTGCATATTTTTTTTCTTTTTGTGGTTTTAGCCAATGCCGGATAATCCAACAATAAATTAAGTTATTACAAAATATCAAGTAGGATGTGTCCTTAAATTTACAACTTCAAATTACTTTAGTGATTTTATGACATTGTTATTCATGTTTATAAAAATTTCAGATCTTAATTGTTTTTTTTTATGTTTATTGACGAAATAACAAATGACTGTGTGGTCAAAGCCAATAGACTCACATTGCACTAGGTCGCCGTTTACGGGGGTTTGGTGTCCAAATCCTCACCAAGAGTGCTGACGGTGGCTTTCATCAAGGGATTTGTCAATATGGTTTTCACTTATTAGACGTGCGTGCACTTTCTATTAACTACTTTCCCTTTCTATTGGATTAGGCCATCAATACACCGAAATATAATATTTTGGAGAGTTTGACCCCAACTTGGGTCTTTGAGACCATCGCTACCCCTTGACAAACCACAATCCTCGAATCATATACTTAATTTAATATGTTCACTGAATCTTACCACCCATCTGGGCTATACGCATTTATTTACAGTTGTGTGATAGGTGGAATTTAGAGTAAATGAACCTTTGCTTGCTTGGAGGGAGAAGGGGGACACCTATTAAGAAATATCACCCTCAGTACAGCTAGTAGGAATTTTAATCCTGACCCTATCAACAACAAATTAAACAAGCTTGACGTTTAATTCCACTTTGTAGATGAATTTTATTATAAATTGATTATTTAATCACCGTATGAATACGACTAGTTTGTTGAAAAATAGAATCAACGACTCAAATGGGTACTTAAGAAGTTATGTTAGCAGTGCTATTAACCTAAACACAAGACACCAACGGATAATTAACCTAAATTTGGGAAAATATTTCGGAAACCAAGCGGTCAAGTATATAATGACACCATCAAGTAACTATGAAAGGGCATAAGCAAAATATTAGTCGAGGAATATTTTCGAAAAAAACAGGTAAACCCGGACAAAATTTGGATAAAACTGAAAATTTAAGGATCGGCTCAAAATCGCATGCCTTACAACATATCAAAATTCCTCTAAAGTCCGAGGCTTGGATTTTTTTTAGAAGACCCCAAAGTTCCAAAAATCCATAAATACCAAATAACTATTTTAAAACGGTCTAAAATTAAAATAAAGTTGAAAATTTCAGGATCGTCCCAGAATTATATGCTTAACAATATATCCAAAGTCCCCAAAAGTCCGAGGCTTGGCTTCTATGGCAGAAGAACCCAAAGTTCAAAAAGTCCATTAGTACTAATATATTATTTCAAGAGAGGACAAAATAATAAGAACGCATAAAATTGCAGGATTGACACAGAATTATATGCTTTACAATATATCAAAATACCCTTAAAGTCTGAGGCTTTGGTTATTTGGCAGAAGACTCCAAGCTCTAAAAGTCCATGAGTACCGTACTTATAAATTATTTTAAAGTGGGAAAAAATTAGCGGAACGCCGAAAATTTCAGTATAGACTCAGAATCACATGCTTCAAAAGTTATCAAAATCCCCTAAAGTCCGATTCTTGGATTTTTGTAGAAGAGTCAAAATTTCAAAAAATCCATAAATACTTAAAAACTATTTTAAAGTGGGTAAAATTATTAGAACAAAGAAAATTTCGGGATTGACTCAGAATGATAAGCTTTACAACATATCAAAAGTCCCTTAAGCCCCATCCTCTTCTAGCTCTTAATGAATTCGTGACCTCTATCCTCTTTCCCAAAAATGATATCTTGGGTACGCAGGAGATATCTTGTGAATCACTCAAGCGTGAAAATAAATCAACAACAACTATTTAATCTTATTGTGTGTGTAACTGTGTATTCCAAGCAGGACCTGAGTTAATGCGGTTATTTTCAAATGAACTAGAGCCTTTGTTTGACGAAATATAATTGAGTAAGACGAGGAGATCATCCATCGCCAAAGTCTAGGAATCTGTTTCTTTCTGCAAATAAAATGCGCCAAAAGACACAGTGTTTGTTGTAGATTATGGGTACCTTCTTCATATCACTATCTTTGCCGAGATCAGCGACTTACAGGATTATTTGCATTCATCATATATGATTAAATATTTTAAGTGTTCATCAACAACAGTGTTTGAAGGGTATGAGGGCCCACCGAACACTAAAGCGGAGGAGCAGATGTGCTGGAGCAGCAATTAAACCTCTGTACATATATCAATATATCTTGACATGGTTGCCACATCCTCTCAAGAAGAGTTTCTAGCAAATTGCAAAAACAAATCACGTTTTATCAAATTTCTAACACCCATCCTATTGAATTGTGGCATCTTGGACAAGTTAGCAAGTGGATATGCATATTGTATTATTGTTTCGACAGCAATTAAGTTATCAGCTGGGTAACATGTAACAGTCATATTAACTGATACACATATCCTTACCATGCTAGCTGTACGTGCACGTTCAAGCAGTAAGCTCTCTCTCCTAATTCCTGGGAAAACTGATAAAATTTAAAATACCGTGGGGCTCCAAAAAGCTCTAGGTCCTGTATAACACACCCTCCTGTTTATTCATGTATTGACAGGTTGTGATACGACATCTGCCCTTTTCAGAAAAGGATAGAAATTGGATTTTGACCCCATCCAAAATGATCAAGAGTTGTTCAGGAAAGTACTAATTGTCAATGTTCCTTCTGCTACTCCTGATGAAGTAGCTTCAACGGAAGAACTGTTTATTTTGTCTCTGTACAAAAAAGAAAGCTGCAACTCACTAGACGAGCTGCGTTATAAAATAATGTTATGTGTTCAAATTGTAGCTCGTCAGTCTGTCACTGCTACTTTCGACATCACCGTGCTTCTACCTACCAGTGCTGCTGCCTGTCAACACACACTTAGAATGTATCTGCTAGTGCAACATTGGTTAGATAATCTGCTAACACCAACGGACTGGGGCTGGAAGCCCAATGGAAAGGTAAATATAATTTTAAACTGAGGCAATTTTTTGTTTGCTTACATTTTAATTTATTTGATCTAAATTTATATAATATAGTTTAAAGAAAACTGCTAAATTTTGAATTATTCGTCTTGTTGTGTTAACAAGAGCTTGTTCCTGTCATGACATTGCTCACTCCAACCCCGGAAAAGCTCAGGCATCTTATCTGTTGTGGCTGCAAGAAAGGTTGCGAACGCAACTTTGAATGTCAGAAGAATGGGCTGGCGTGCTCTACATTGTGTCGCTGTTCGGAATAAGTGTGCAGCAACACCTCTTCACCGTCTATCACTATGGATAGTGAAGAAAACGTGGACGACCTAATTAATATATTTTGAAAAATAAACTCTAACATTAAATTTATTTATGAGGTGAGAGAATTTTGCGTGTTAATTTAAATAAATTCACTTGAGGACACGAGTGAAACTCATTTTTATTTATGCCTTAGAGGCTAGTGTACTAGTACATTTTTTGAACTTTAGGGTATTCTACCATAAAAGCCAAGCCTGGGAATTTAGGTGACTTTTGATATGTTGTAAGGCATGCGATTCAGAGTATATCCTGAAAATTTCAGCGTTCCGCTAGTTTTTTCCCGCTTTAAGGTAATTTATAAGTACGGTACTTAAGGACTTGTTGAACTTTGGGGTCTTCTACCAAATAATCCAAATCTCGGACTTTAAGGGACTTTTGATATGAAGTAAAGCATATAATTATGAGTCAATCCTGAAACTATCTGCGTTCTTATAATTTTTTCCCACCTTAAAATAATGTATTAGTACTTATGGACTTTTTGATCTTTGGATTCTTCTGCCATAAAAGCCAAGCCTCGGACTTTTGAAGGCTTTTGATATTTTGTCACACATATAATTATGAGTCGATCCTGAAATTTTAGTGATCTTTTAATTTTTGCCCGATTTAATATATTTCTTAGGTATTTATGGATTTTTTGAACGTTAGGGTCTTCTAAAAAAAAGTCAAGCCTCGGACCTTTGATATGTTGTAAGGCATGTCACTCTGAGCCGATCCCAAAACTTTCAGCTTTCTCCAAATTTTGTCCCGATTATTTGCTAATAATCCTGGGCTATAAAGGTATGGACTGGTAATTTATTTATGCACAGATAGTAATTAGTGAATTCGGAGTTTCAGTTTTTTAGAGACACACAATTATGGGATTATTAGGTTTTTAGATTTTTCCTTTGAATCAAGTAGTTTAAACAATCGTTTATTTCATTTTTTTTTTCAATTAATGGAAATATAAATATTTTTACTTAGTCATTCAATATAAATATGTTTTTAAATTTATTCAAAAACATGTATAAAAGCTCTAGTAAGTATCAGCGTTGTTTTATTTTTAAATTATTTGCTATCTCCATCATGTTTAGATAATTTATGTAGTATAATGACATGTGAATGTGTGTGTAGAATTATTGTGTGCCTTAAGCTTTTTTGTTTTTTTCTCTCTCCTTTATTTCATTCTAGCTTCCTTATTTTTTTATTTTAATATGTTCATAAATGTACAATTATATTTGTGAGCAATTCAATATTATTATTATTATTATTATTATTAAATAGATAATATAAATTAGTTTCTAGAATATAGGAATATAGGTATTAAATGTACATTCTTTGTAATTAAGTGTGTTAGGTGCAATAAAAGGCACTGGCCTAAACTCTTCCCAAATAAATACGTTATTACTATTATTATTATTATTATCATCATCATCATCATCCCACGAACTGGGCTACGAGTGATGTATTACAGGCATGCATATATAAATATATATATATATATATATATATGCATGAAGTGTGAACAGGAAGATTACACCTCGACACACACACACACACACACATATATATATATATATATGTGTGTGTGTGTGTCGAGGTGTAATCTTCCTGTTCACACTTATATGGAAAATGAGAAAGAAGAATGAAGTAGTAATTGCAATGAAGAAGTATCTAAAATGATGAGCAAAAAAGATCGCTTAGGTGATAGACAAGAAAGCAACAGCCAAGTGCCCGTAAGATATTAAACAGCAGCAGCCAGCGTGGGAAATGCGTCAGAATGTGAAAAGGTAATAAAGCAGGCGACCAACACGAATAGAGTATCCGTCAACAAAGTGACAAGGATGTTGAGACGGAGAGGAATTGATGCTTTGTGTGATTTTGGGGGAATGAAAGATACGTGTGATGCCGATGCCATCGATCAGGGAGTGACGAAACAGGCCCTCAGGTTGGTGATGCTTGTATCATCACCTGAGTCACGATAAAAAAAATAATGGAAGCCAAGAGTAGCGTCAACGATCACACACTCACTACCAGCGGAACACAGGTGCTTTGTAAATATGTAAGAGAGTGGGAGGAGGACGAAGAAAGTAAACGGTACAAACACTGAAACGTCAGACCAAAGATCAAACATTTTGTCAGTGTGGAGGATTATCTAAATAAAAGAATTTCAGATGGTTTAAAGAGACTGCAATCTTGATTATTTTTAAAGATGTGTAATTTATATTATTACAATTTTCAACCCCCATTTCGTAAGGAACACAATATATATATATTATTATTATTATTATTATTATTATTATTATTATTAACATTGGGTACCAACACTGAAACGTCAGACCAAAGATCAAACATTTTGTCAGCGTGGAGGAATATCTAAATAAAATAATTTCAGATGGTTTAAAGAAACTGCAATCTTGATTATTTTTAAAGATGTGTAATTTATATTATTACAATCTTCAACCCCCATTTCGTAAGGAACACAATATATTATTATTATCATTGGGTCTTACTACCCGTTCAGGCTATACGCACGCTAATGTGTAATGGTAGGATGATTGTGAGATGAAATGGAGGATTTACAGTTTAACGTGGGATCCGAACCACGGTGGAGGCCTGGTATTCCACACATTCACCAGTTGTGGTTAATACACGTCTTGTCAGAGGTGAAGGAAGTGTTTGGTAATCAGATAAATCTGTGCCAGGACCGAGGATTGAGCTCCGGACCCCCACCTTACCTCTAGACCGCCAGGTCACCGGAAATATGTTATTAATAGTTAAGTTAAATGTATTAGAAATATTCTTTGAATATGTTTTCCGAATCATGTATATTTTTAAGCAGCATCCAAGTAAACAGTTTCGATTAGTGAATATGGGGCCTATTAAGTTTGTCTTGAATGTCAGTTTTAAGAGGGTCTGGTAATAAATATATGGTTTTAATTATGGCAAGATTTTCCCCCCTTTAATTAGTCATCTAAGCTCAACGGTTTACTTAATTGGGGTTACAAGATGAATTCTTGAAATTTATAATTTGATGAATAAGGGGTTTTCTTTCTCAAAGTGATGAAATGTGGTTTTAATGTAATATCTGTTTTATAACTTAGCTTTATTTTTTGCACCATATCTCACTGCTCGTATAAGCTTTCCATATTTAGTCATAATAGTAAGTTAAGACTAAGGAAAGTAGAATATATAGCAAATTTATCCTTCGTTGAGTGAAGGAAGAGTGAAAAAAGATTTAGTAAATAGCACAATCAGACCCGCTTCGATGGCTACATGGTCAAACGCACATTTCTAGAGACTAGACTGCCGATGACGGGGAGATAGAGTTTCGAATAACGTTCTGGTGTACTGAGGTTTTTTTTTACAAATAGGTTTTCCACTTTCTTTCCATGAAAATGCAGGTACACTTCCTAAAAATACAACCTTCCTTATCTTTAAAATGATATACATAATTAGTACATAAGCGTATAACTCGAACGGGTGGTAAGACGTGGTGTTAAAATGAAAAAAAACTTAAAACATTTTGCTGGAATTCAACCCTTTACCATCCATCCTCCCCGTCACTAAAAAATGAAACTATATGATCATGACTTCTACTTCACATGCCTACTATTGCAAGGATTATTATTATTATTAATAATAATTCGTTTAATTCCAGATGTGACGCATAGGACCAAAACAAAGCTTCGATACTATAGCTATTCCTTGTAACAGTTTCTGTGATAGATTAATTCTAGATGGAGCAGGCTATCAGCCAATCCACCCTAAGGATTCATACGAGCGAGTGAGAAAGAGCCTATCAATTTTTCTGGAAAAGTACTTTCACATAATTTCCAGGGTTATTTTATATGTCACAATCGACATGAGACCGACAGATATACTTGCCGAAGTTGTTCTATAGATGTTTATCGCTAAATAGAAATTCGTCTACCTCATCTGGGTTTGAACTAACGAGCATCCGGTCTTGAGGCAAGATATTTACTCTAAGACCACTGAGGCCAACATTAATGCGAGTAGCCAGATTTTAAATCATGTTCGGAAAAATAATTTAATTCAAAAGAAGCATGTTGAAGACCCTTAATAATAAAACTATATTGTGCCCCAATATTTATAAATTCACCCGGTTTGGGGGCCGCATTGTTTAAGACGCTACTCTCCCGATAGACTAGACCACTGATGACGAGAAGATCAAGGTTAGAATCCTGGGCACATACGCCATATTCTGGTCTATTTTAGGGATCTTAGGGTACGTTTAGGTAAAAAAAGGGACAAAATGGGGATGCCTCACAAAAACTATGGAATAACAAAAAGTTCACTCAAAATAATGGTTTTTTTTAAAAAAAAGCCTTAAATAAGCCAGTTAAACTAAAATCAACTAAAAATATGTGTAAGGCATATTAACTCTTTAAGTTCATTTTCAAGCTTGTCTTTTTACTTTAGCTCAACTTTTTAAATTAATCGATTATTCTATCCATATTAAACGACCAAAATTATGGCTAATTTTTATTTATTTTCAAAATACAGAAATACATAAAGTACCTATACACCTCTACTCGTTATCATTTTTTTATTTTGTACAGTAGCTAACATATTAAATAATACATTTAACTTCAAGGATAACAGTTAATTGGTTCTTTTACTTCTTTACTATTCTTTCTTGGTATACCTCTCAAATAATGAAATATTAGAAATTATGCTATTTTTTGATGCCTTTGCTTTTATTTATGCATCTTTATTGGCCTTGTTCTCTTTTGAGTTTTAATATATATATCGTCCCCTGTAGTTATACAAAGCTTTTATTTTCAATGCGGATGTAGTTCATAATGATGTTTGTTCAAGGATTTTGTCAGCTGTATTCTTTTTCTGGAATTGATTTCTTTACATAACTAATTTTGTCTTCGTGTTATCAAATTCCTTATTTTATTCTTCAGTTTATACTCTTAAGGCTTATTCTATTGCCCTTCCTCTTTCTTTCACCTTATATTATTTAAGTATATTTTATCTCAGCTTGGTCTCCTTTAAGTACTGATACTTACCTCTTGCATTTCTTTCACGGGCAATGAGATCCTTTGTGATTGGAACACAAGCAATTTTATTTCCTTAGGACTTCAAGTCGTATATGAAATTTATCGTGCATTGAAAACTTTTTTTTTATAGAAGATGGTCTGCTTTGTAACCACATACCCTGTTGTTGAAAAGACTAGCTCTCAACATTGCCATTAGCACGTGGCAGTGACTTTTGTTGCTTCCTTGTATTTTGTGTCATTAACTATAGTATTTACTTCAAAAATATTTTTTAAAACTGTTTCAAGGTCTCCGTCAACAAAGAGGCAGTTTAACGACGTACCCGGCACAATGGATTGAGACCTACTCTTTTTTTTTTAAAGATATCAAGATAGAATTTCTGCAACTTGCCTTAAACATTATACCGAAAGTCCTACAAATATACATATATTATTTAAAAAATATATACACCCATTTTAGGGAATTTAGGTACCAAGTATGATCCCTACTAATCTCGGTTGGATGTATTGTGGGTGGTTTTTTCCAAAATGGTTATCCAATCTCTCTCTTCACGCAAATACAGGCACACTTCTACTAAATATAACTTTAGTAAAAATACCTCAAACCATTAGCGTAACTACTACTTAAGCGTATAACTCGAATGGGTAGTAAGAATCTGCACCAAAAATTAATTTACATCAATTTAAAATATTGGCCTATATCACCCTTGCACACTAATAAAGTTCCCAACACGCAAAATGACAAGTTGTTTATTACTAAATGTATAGGGTCAAATGATGTGAATGTTAATACAATAAAATAATAATTATGGTCAATACCGGTAACACACATACATAATATTGTACCTGTCTTCAAAATAGGTGAGAAGTCTTTATTAAAATGTGGTGCTATGCATTCAACTGGTTTTGGTTATTCTTAAAGTCTTTACTAACTCTTCCATTATCTGTGATTGTTAGAACAAAGGTAAGCGACGACAATAACTTCACAATACGTTCTTACAATCACAGTAGAGTAATTGAAGACCCCGGTGCAATAACGAGGTAGCTCCATTTTAGTTAGATTTTTCTGGAGCTAAAACAAAAACACTGTTTTTAAAATAAAAAATGCAAATGGATTTAGGAAAAAATACGTTATTCATATGTAGTTTAAATATAACCATTTTTTCATGCTTCCATTCCCAATAGTTATTTTTTATAAACAATTTTTTGTATTTGTTTGAAAAAAAAGAAGAGAATGTATCTTTCTTATTATTGCACCGTAGTATTCATTTGCTCCCTTGATTACTCTTTCCCTAAAGTGCATTTTATTAAAGGAAAAAAAGATACATAACACTTTCATTCCAACTGGTTTATTTGTGTTCTTAAGCCTGTAAATATCTCATATTCAAAAGGAATGTTTATTTAAACGACAAATTTATTAGGATTGTGTCGAACTCTCTGGAAAAAGCAAATACTAATTATGTACCTTTTTTACTTCTCTTAAAAGCTCACACCCTTACAACAATAATTGTGGAATCTGCCGTTAGGAAAATAGCAATGGTAGAAATATTGGGCATTTGTTGCATAGCAATGTTTATGCGGAGAATTTATTTAGTTTATTACTTTATTTTTTACAAAACGTTTACTTGTTCTCGTGTCAAAGTATGAGTTAAACTACTGAAAAGTGTGGAAAATATTCTGTTGGTGGCAGAAAAAGAAAGTTAATCTTGTCAAAAAGAAATAATTTCATACAGCAATTTAAGCTTATCTTACACCTACAGTAGCCCCATGGCTTCTTTGGTGCTGAATGACAGCTCACAGCTGACTTCTGACAGTCAACATTTAGGTATATACCTAAATTTTGACTGTCAGAAGAGACAGCTGCTAAACACATGTATTTGCAGATCATATGGTTCGGCTTAGGGATACATAATTTGGTCCGATAACTTTTCAAAGCCGTCAGATCTCAACTGTGAGCTGTCAGTCAGTACCAAATAAGTCATGGGGCTACTGTACTTTTACTCCAAAACACAGTTTACTGACTAAATATATTGGTTTTGGACATTTTGTCTTTACTTTACATCCATTACTGATTCCAGCATGTAGTCTGTGTTAGATTTTTATTCAAGCCATATTTTTTCCGCTACCGGCTTGCCAGGCCTTTCGTACCTTAATATGCTTAATAAACTATCTTAAGACTAGGACAGGCACATCATCCAGTCCTCGGCCGTTAATTTATTACTGTGAAAGGTTAAATCCCACATTTCACAAACCATACATTTTCGGCTATCCCGGGTATCGAACCCGGAATTGTTAGCTCAGTAGACAGACATGCTATCGACTGAGCCAAGGTGTCGAGATTGAACGTTTAGTCTGAGTAAAGTAAACCTGTACTGGTGATACAGTGGTCCAAGTTGAATTTCCGTTGATGAAATGTTGGGTTTTCTATCTTGGCTTGCTTTACTTGGTATAATTCCGTGGTTTTTCCTAATATTTATACATATTGATTTTGATATATTTATTTCAAACTAAACGATGTATTTGAATTAATTAAAGTTGACCAATGACAACTAGAAAAAGGAATTCAAACAAGGATTATTATTATTATTATTATTATTATTATTATTAGCACCGCGTCTTACTACCCGTTCGGGTTATACGCACTTACGCTAATGTGTAATGGTAGGGTGATTGTGAGATGAAACGGAGGACCTACAGTTTAACGTGGGATCCGAACCACGGTGGAGGCCTGGCATTCCCCACATTCACAAGTTGTGATTAATACACATATTGTCAGAGGTGAAGGAAGGGTTTGGCAATCAGATAAATCTGTGCCGGGACCGAGGGTTGAACCCCGGACTCTCAACACAGAAGTCTGACACCTTACCCCTAGACCACCTGGTCACCTTAAACAAGGAATGTTATCTTTGAAAGGCAATTCTCTACCCTGAATCATCCAGGAATCGTCACTTGTTTAGGGTCATTCTTGAAACTGTCAATGAATCATAGCAAAAGGCGACTCAGGATCGGAGTTTATGCTACCTGGATAGCTTAATGGTAGTAAATGATAATATAAACACTTAACACGTTTAGACACAATAAACATATTCCTATTTAATATTTTCAATTGTTAGATTAATATTTACATTCAATATTTGGTTCTGAAACTGATTTTTATATTCTTGTTTATGTGAATGATAGGAAATGATAAAATAAAGCCAGAATAAAACAATTTCATCAATACATTTTAGTTTAAATAACCCACCATTAATCTAGTTCCAAGTTTATTATGCAGCACAGATTGATGCCAATAACTACATGTGCCACTACTCCAACCCAGACTGTTTGATGTATTATTTAATACATTTTGGCCGCTTCTTAGGTTAGCTAATAATGTAAGAAGCAGTTATTTGAGAATAGTAAATGGAGGTAGTAAACCCGAAGAACACTTCTAATTCCAAATTCTGAAGTTACCTAGCAAGCATATAAACATTTCCATTAATATTAAAATGTATTTTTTTTTAATTTGCCTGCATTTAAAAGGCTACATATACTGTTCTTATAACAAATAATATGTTTTGTGCTTCGTCCGAAAATATGCTCTAGCTATATTAGTATACAAACCGCATTGGTGAGCACGTGGACTAAACATTTAGGTGAGGAATTAGGGAACGCGTGTTAAGGCAATATTTTTGCAACTGTTCATCGTAAACCCTTTTTTTTAAATAAACTATTGCTCTAGTAGAAAGATAGAGGTTGATTTTTTTACATGGTTATATCAACAGTTCTTTAATAGCATACGGGGATTAAAGGAAAAAGTTTTTAAGAGAAGATAAATGTTATCATTAAATTCCAGAACACTCTTGATAGATATTCAAGAACTGTTGATTAAGAAAATTGAGCTATATATATTAACGTGAGAAAGATATGATTTATTTTTATGTAAAAACTGCCAAAATACTGCCCTTTGACTCGCATGAACTACACTCCCATTTTGAACTAATTTCGTCTGTTTTTCCAGTGATGGAGAGGTCAGGATTCAATTCTCAGCCAGGATTACTGAGGGTGGTATTTACTAACTAATTTCTGACTTTTCTATATTAAAATTATAATAAGTTTTCTCTAAGGTCAGCCTTATTCAACCCCACCTCATTAGTATAATAATTAAATGAGGACTACCAGGATGGGTTTAAAGACTAGGTGCAAATAAAAAGCACATTGAAATGTACATTTATATTTCCTTAAATGTAATTTAATAATTGAAACTCTAGTGAAAATATTACTTTATCCTACCAATATAAAAAAAATCTCAGATCTGAAAGTAGCTTAGTATTTATTTTTAAAAGCACATTTAATATAATTTACAAATCACAAAATAAAAATAAAATGAAGCGATGTAAATTATTCCCGCGCTTGATTAAAATATTAAATTACTAGTTTTTTAGATAGCTTGGCCACAATGGAATTGAAACAAAGTTTAAATATTGTCTAATTTGTATTTGTATATCTGTGCACTGCGTATTATTACCTGTTAGGGCTCTCCGCATTTTTACATTAATCGGGCAACAATGAGTAAGGTAGAATTTATAGGAAATATACCTGAAATAGGAGTGGGAAACCATTTAAGAAAAAAGAACTTTAGTGTATTCCTCTACAAATCAAGGCAAACCTCCTTATCACAATCAGATCTATTGCAATAAAGACAGATTGGACAATGGGTCAGCAACCTTTTAGATATAATGGGTCATATGAGCTTAAAAAAGTTGACAAGGTTTAAAGAACAATATAGAAATAAATTTCAAATTTTTAAATCTCATATGTTAATTATTTAAACTATATTTTTTATGAAAAGGTTTGTTTGTTTGCTTTTTGCATAACAGTAAAGCAAAAAAAATATTACTTTAATTATTGTTATCAATTTTAAATCGTACAAAAAATTAGAAAAGTTATCAATACCGTATACCATGTCGATAATAAAAACTAACATTAATTTATAATTAGCAAATTCAGGATTTATAGTTTCAAATAATAATATATTTACTGAAGTAAGAGAAACGTTTTATTAGAACTTATAAGATAACTGTCAATATTTGTTACACAAATTCACAAAATAATATGGAATATTTCATCTTTAATTCGTGATCATAGTTTTAATTTTATATATTTAATTCAGGAAAATGTCTGTTCACATATATATGCACAGTACTCCTAAGTAAAATAATCATTTTTCTTGCAAGTGTCTTAAAATTTAGGAATAAATAATCAGAAGGACTTAAAATAAAATAAAATCAGTTTGGTTAAAATTATTTTTCGAATTTTACTGTCTTGTAAATCTGCAACTTCTGAATATAAATTTTCTGGTACTTCTGACAGTTGAAATAAGATATCGTTTTCTAATAATTTAAAATTATTTTAATCTTAAGAGAAATATTGAAAACTAGAGAAACTTTAATGAATGATAAAAATGGAAAATGGACCGAAATGTATGTAAGTCTACATAGAGTTTCCTAAAATCTTTTACGGGCGAGATAAAATCAGTTAGTGGGCTGGATTAGTACCATGGGTTCTAGGTTGCCGAGCACTGTCTTAGATCATGCAACTAAATTTGCGGATTTGAACTATTCTTTTGATATAAATTAAAAATATTGTATACAAATTTATATTTTTCTTAAGCTAAAAGTAAATACAAGATATTGTAAATTCTTTATTTTTATCATAGTTTAATAAAGACACATAATTTATTCATAGGAAAATGTTAATGCACCAAAATAAAAATAAAAAATGCAATGATTTTAGGCCTACGGATACAAATGTTTGGTTCCTATTTTTTTAAATAGACGCTACTAAAAAAAATTATACCCCCTCCCCTCCCC
>CABFVX010005636.1:0-13746 GCA_902151425.1 Timema shepardi | reverse complement strand
CCCCCCCCCACACACAAAACTTATTTTCTTATTCATAGTTCTAAAATAGTGTGTAAAAACGGGAAGTGGCTTTTCCAACAACTCATTGGCTTTAAGGGAGTCCTGCTTTCGAATATTTCTTCCCTAACTCGACCCTGTTAACATTTTCATTCACACATTCAAAATAGCCTCAACCCTACCCCATTTTATCATTGTTTGTATGGAATGGGTTGGGGTGCGCAACGCAGTAACAAGCAGAAATTAAGATAACCTCCCCCATAAGTTAAATGGAGCATTTTGTATCGCAACGCTCCCTTTCGACACCATAAGCCCCGCAGTATGCAACTTTATTTTATGCAAAGATAAAAGTTTATGGGTCTAAATTCCCAATTTAGCTGAGTACTGTCAATAAAAAGCCCTGGGCGTGGTAACATTATTTTAAGCTGTTACTGCCAAGATATAAGCCAATAAAAGAAGCGTGCAGAACTCGCCTACGAAGTACCATGGATCTATCTAGCTGACGTGAAAATGTTGAGAATACTAAGTGGGCGGAGACCATCGTCTGCATAATATTAGGAACAAGTAATAGGCCTACAGTGTTCGAAATATGCCACAATTTAGGAAGTACCTAATGTCGTCCATCTATTGCTGACACAAATAGAAGCACTACCAGATTCAAGGCCAATAACCCTAACAAGTCAAAAACAATTTTACATATTTCTCATGGTCACCAGTAAATATTTTAGCCTTTATTTACTGAGTAACATACCTAACAAGTAGTAGTTACTTGCTTTGGTGGCCGGATGGTCTAAAGCGTCACTCTCATATTAGATTAGAATGCCGATAACCGGGAGATCGAGGCTAGAATCTCGGTCGGGTGTAAAGAAGGTGACTTTTACTACATGATTTTCCACTTTCAATCCATGCAAATGGGTGTACACTTACACTAAATTCAACCTTCATCTCCCCTAACTCATTTGCGTTATTACTACAAATGCATATGAGCTGAAAAGGTACTAAGATGCGGTACTAAAAAAAAGTAGTAGTTATTTTAAATCACCTGTCAATATGGCCGATATTGGAAAGTCTTGTGAAATAGTATTTTAAACGATGTTGTTGGGAATATTTATTCACCCTGCAAAAAAAATGAATAGAGTATAATTANCCCAAAAAAAAAAACCTGTTGATGTTGGGATGGTAGCTGTCGTAAGGTAAAATTCTTTCCCACCCAGAAATGATTTGTATAGTGTCATTGAAAAAACCATACACAGGAAAGTGTCTGCAATTCAGTTTCACTATTTTTTATCCCACAATACACGTGGAAACTACTAATAAGTTGAGGATTTTTCAGAGCCTTTCACAAAGAAAAAAGCTAGAGTATACTATTTATTTCAAGTGTAAAAATATTCTCAATTATCTTACTGTAAAGGATTAAAGTTCCAAATAAATAATGTTTAAATTAATCTTATTTGTACATTGTTTGCTTTTATTATAAAAAAAAACCTTCATCTTACCTACCACCCGTTAAGACTGTTCGAATTTAATACACATTAATGTGTGACACCCTAACTCGGACGGTATCGTGTCTACCTAATGAGATAAAGGTACCGACTTAAATTACAGGCATGTCCGAAAAAATTATCATCGGTGAAATGTGGGTTTCCTCTTTCACAGTGATGAATTAATGGATGGGGATTGTATGTTGTGTCTGCTCTATATTTAAGCTAGTTTATAACTCATGAGCGGACATAATCAGTCGGATCAGAAAGTGCACGTTAAATATCCCCTTCCTAAGAAAAAGATATTGGTACTTGAATGTAAAAATTAGAATTTAAAGGAAATGTACCCACTTTTGCATTGAATGAGAGTGAGAAACCATTTAGGAAAAACCACCCTAAGCACATCAGGCCAGGATTCAAACCCTAAACTCCCATCACTGATAAATCAGACAAGATGAGCCCGGGGATGCGGGTTTTTAAAAGTTAATGTTCTATTCTATAATAGTTAATTGGTTATTGTTAACAAAACATTTCTTTGGTTTATACTTTATCTTGATCCCTCAGAAATACATGTATTTTTCTTTAAGGTTTATGAAATGTGAAATTGCTCTTTGTTGAACAAGAGATGTTTATCTTTTCTCAATGTTTCTGTAAGAGTGTGTATTATTTGATTTATGTTTTTTTAATTGAGTGTTTCTGCAACACTGTATATTATTTCGTTTTACAAATCTTATAAATTCATAGTAAATGTCTTTATATTACGTTAAAAGAGAAAAAAAGTCATGTGCGTTGCACAGTAACATTAAAAAAAAATTATAATCGGTAAAATAGGAAGGTTTATCACTTAACAGTTCTAAGAATACAAATACAAAATACAAATTTATATACCTAATAACTTGCCACACTATAAAGTCGAAAGATTTAAATTCAAACAAAGTTCATAAACGTTGATGTTAGGCTGGCCAACACTTTTGAAAATAAATTTAAAGTGATTTTAATACATTTTATACTTCCATATTATTCATTTATAACATAGGTACTTGAGTTGTGCAATCCACCTCTCGTGCCAGAGAGACTGATGCTTGCATCGGTTACCTACAGGTGCTCAGGCTGGCCCCGCGGACTGGTATGCCTCCGTTAGACTACTTTTGTTATAATTAGTACACCGGGCTGGGCCTAAAGCCCACGTCACGAGCTTACTTGAGGTGGTGGCCCAGAAATGGGTTGAACTCTGTAGGTCAGTGAGTTTAAATACCAACGAGTGGTGGCGTTGTGAGAGTGGTGTGGTTCGGGCTCCTGGGGTTCTGGGCCTGTGGGCCTGGGCCTCGTCATTTGTGCGGTGAGCCGTTTTAGAGCTCCTGTCCTAACCTCGACAGTTAGTAGTGCATGGGCTAGGACATGGGTGCCTCCACTCGTACGTACGAGGAGTGGGGGATTACTTTCCCACGCGCAATGGGTGTAAATACGTTCCCCTACACACGGGAATTAGTGGAGATCGCAAGGTCACTTATGTGAGCGGAAGTATTAATATTAGCACCGCGTCTTACTACCCGTTCGGGTAAACGCACTTACGCTAATGTATAATGGTAGGGTGAGTGTTAGATGAAATGGAGGACCTACAGCTTAACGTGGCATCCGAACCACGGTGGAGGCCTGGCATTCCTCACATTCACAATATGTCTTGTCAGAGGTGAAAGAAGGGTTTTGTAAGTGAGCGGAAGTATTTCCGGTTACAACTATAGATATGTGGTAGGCACGTGGTCCTGTGTCAGTCCAACCAGCGAGTGACTGGATGGAGAGGAGGAGTTAATTTTCGACTCTTGGGTATCCAGCCTGAACCGGATCATCCCACCTTTTGAGGTGTGGGGGTGGAGCTTTTTAGGTACTTACTTAACTAGAAACTGCCCTGGAGCACGAAGTCCAGGGGTGCTTGGCGCCATTTACTTGTCAAGACCATAGCAAATCCAACTACACTAATAGTGTTCAATAGCGAGGAAATGCAGGTTATCATATTTAGCAGTAAAAATAATTATAAAGCACTTATTCTTTACTCATATAAACTAATTTAATATTAGTAAAGGTGTAACACTAGAAAACGAAAGTAGAAAAAAACATATATAATAAATCGTGTGAAAAGCTAACAAAATTTCGGATGAATTTTTTTTTAAACTTTATAATAGAATTGTTCAATTATTATTATATAATAGCATAATTTAACCTAACCGAAATACATAAATTAATATATCTTACAAACTATGTTCCATTCTCTAATATTAATTAATATTATAATATGTGGAGAATATACGAATAGAATTCCTTATATAAAATACTAAGTTACCGGGACTGTGTATATGATATATTCATATCAGCTGACAATCTAATAAGCATATAATAGAATCTGCCTTGCTTAACGAGTGATGTATGTCACTGACTGAAGAAACCATTTGTTAGCTCACTAATATAGCATTTTTAGACTAAGTAGTATCTCCATTATTGATTCCAGAGTTAAGGTGTTATGTTAAATTAGATCTTTATTCACCCATTTAATTTTATATGGGAAGTGGATATTAAACTAAGCAAGCATTAAATGAGAAATTTACAAAAACAAATAAAATAAATTGTACATAGCATGTGTTTTTAAATATAATTTTAACTACAACTACAAAGTTAAACAATTATATACTATATATATATATATACATATATATATATATGATATATATTTGGCCATATATTTATTAGTTCGATATCTGCTGCATGAAAAATTAAAAACATGTTTGATATTATTTTCTCTACTATCCAATCACGCTTTATCTACCTCTTAATGGAATAAAATATTATCACTGGTGGTGGTACCTTAATTGTGAACCAGTTTATTAGCAACGAAACATTGAGAAGAAACAGTGGAACCTTTAAGGACCCTACAAGAATTCCACAAAGAGAATACCAATTAGTGAGAAATCTCCGTAAAGCCACATTTTAGAATGCTCCACGCTTTCGCAACCTCCAATTCTCTTTTGCTCATCCTCTTCGTTTCTTCTCTTCTAGCTAAAATGTCGACATTCAAGTGATGGAGCCAATAAAGTATCGTGCTCTGATTCCCATCCCAAGCGTCAAGGCTCTACCACTTCATTCTCAAACTATCTCACTCACTCTTCCATTCTACTCAGTTTTTTTTTCATCCCTCTCTATCATTTTCCACCATAGATTATACATCAATTTCCCTTTATCCATTCGTTCCAATATTTATTCTCTCTCTCAGAGTTTCCAAAAATGTATTATTATATTGATTATCTTCAAATCAATCGCACTACTACCATTTCCTCTAAAAATATTCTCTATCCTTTCTATTCTGCCTCTTTGTCTTGCCTAACTGTAAAATACTCTTAACCCGAATGAATATCAAAACACAGTGTGATATATAAATATATATATATATATATATATATATATATATATATGCCTCAGATAAAATCTTCAATCTATTTATAACACTATTCATCACTTAGTTATCATTTAAAATGTTATATTTGTCCCTCCCACCGTTTATTTAGTGATTAATCAGAAATAAAAATATTTTAACCATTAAATAACGTGTATTATTACACGTCAATAGCACAATCTTTATCTGTTACCTCTACTTTTTGTGTGCTTTTCTCTCAATAATATTTCAATATACAATAAGTATTATCTGCATATTTAGTTAGATATCTAATGGCTAAATATAATCTCCCAATAGTATATTTCTTAATCTTGAGTAATTGTTTTATTATTTTCATGTTCATAATAGCCATTGTATATTGAAATATCGGAAATGGTAACAATTGTTTTTGATGTAGCCCCGTTAAGAAAATCGCATACAAACAAAACACATTATTTTAACACTAAAGAATATGGTAATCTACAGAGACTAATAATTTCTAGGTACGCAACATGTCACAATTTAAAAAGTAAATATATATATATATATATATATATATATATTACAAATAAGTATATTATTATTATTAGCACCATATCTTACTACCCGTTCGGGTTATACGCACTTACGCTAAAGTGTAATGGTAGGGTGATAGTGAGATGAAATGGAGGACCTTACAGTTTAACGTGGAATCCGAACCACGGTGGAGGCCTGGCATTCCACACATTCACAATATGTCTTGTCAGAGGTGAAGGAAGGGTATGGTAATCAGATAAATCTTTGCCGGGACCGAGGTTTGAACCCCGGCCGCCAGCATAGAAGTCTGACACTTTACCCCTACCACCAGGTCACTAATCAGTATAGCATTTTTATGTTAGTAATATATAAAAATGTGCGATATTAGTGAAATAAGTAGAAAAAGTTGCTCAAGATATGAAGTTGTATAAAAATAAAGTTTCAATAATTTTGTGCTCACAGCATTTAATTGTATTGAAATGAAGCACTTATTAATGCGTCTTCGTATCATACCAAGTTATTTTATTTAGTGGTTTATGACGTTCATAATAACCGGGGAAAATCTGACCAAAACCTTTTAAAAAAACTATTTCTTTCGTTTAAAAAAAGATCGGTAGACACGGATTACTATTAAAAGTGTATAATATGTAATGATTATTTCATTTCATTTCAAATTATACAAGAACACACATTCATTGTTTCGGCTCAATAATTAAAAGTTTGAGGCTAATTTATTTCTTAGTTCATTTTGCTATGAAAACAAACTCCTATACTGGGAAATGCATCTTCAACTTTCCTAAAATTCTACCTTAAATACACCATCTTGCCTCGCATCCTTAACTATACACGACACTTTCACAAATTGTCTTGTAAATCAGACAGCCTAGTAACTAAGTACTCCAACTAGCACAAAACACCTCATTCCCTAAACATCTAGAATTTGAATTTACAGCTTGATACTCTCTCTTTATAATAATGGCTTTAGTGATTGTGGATTAGAAGGTAAACTCTTAACCACTTTATATACTGATTACAAAACATTAGGGGATTTTATTCCTTCACTTTTATGACAAGAGGATGTAGGTCAATATTTGTCCATATCAAATAAACAAACGAGAAACCAATAATTCAAATTATTTTGTCTTCCCAATAATATATTACTAATTGATTAATAATTTTGAAATACTATACCTCAAGTTACATGTAGTTCTAAAAAAACAAAAAGTAAAAGTTGATAGGTAAAATAGATAATTTACTTGAAGTTTACCCTGACTTTAAATTAAGTCTTTAAACCACCAATTTTAGCTCAAATAGTGATAAACATGAGTTTCTGGATAACTGTTGAAATGAATTGTTCATGAACTAGTCCTACCTATCTCTTGAACTGAATGAACCATTAATGTTCTAAATATCTATACCTTTTTTATTGATTACTAACACCACCTTATAATTAACCCGAAAAATCATCATTAAAATAAAGTAGTAAACTAATCTTAAGACTATAGGATTATTTATTATATGCTAATAAATTATGTAAATATACAAATATTTAGCTTTTAAAAATATAATTCTATTTTCAAATATTTAGCTAAACGATATAGAATAATTTAATAAAGTCCTACTTGAAATAATGCATGACAAAATATACATTCCCTAAAATTGAACTAAATAAATACATTCTCCAAATCTGAACATAACCACAACTCTCGGGCTTAGCAAATTATACCAAAAAACCACCTTACAAAACAAACTAGAAAAATATATGGGTATGTGGCTCCAAAATCTAAGTTTACCCCTATAAATTAATTTGAACTTAATAGTTATCATCAAATCATAAATCAAACTAACAATTATTAAAATGGAAATATTTTGTTATTAATTTTAGGCGTTAATGATGATCAACAAAAATATACCCAGAAAAACACCATTCATTAGGTTTTTTTGGAGTTAACAATAAGGAAAAGTTGAACACTGTAATTCTGTAAACCATATAAAGATTTTAAATAATCCTTCTGATGATTCTTCTCTAATCGAAGTAAATAGAATGTCCAAGTCAGTAGACTCAAATAATTTAAATGTTAAAATAAGGCAATAGTTATGACGTGGAATCATTGAGGTCAAGACGTCAACCGCAATTTACCAGTAGACCGCAAAGCTGAAGATGGTAGTCCATGGTTATTCTTAAGAATAACATTGAAAAGCAATCCACTTTTCAGAAACAAGTAATAAAGTAGATAAAGTTATTTTAGCACCGTGTCTTAGTATCTGTTTAGGTTATACACCTACCTATTTACTAATTACTAATATGTGTTAGGGATAAGTAAGTTTAATTTGGAGTAATTGTACCCCGCATTTACGTGGAGGCAGAGAGAGAAGGAGTGGACAACCTTTAAGGAAAAAACACCCTCAGTACACCCAACATGGATTGAACCCCAACCTCCCTGCCATTATCAGCCAGTCTATTGTGCGAGTGATGCCTACAACCATGTGGCCACCGAAGTGGGTTAGGTTAAGGTAAAATACACTAGTTTGTATAAACAGCTCCTGACCTCCAGCGTCAAATTCTAGTACTAACGTCGTCTTTAGCTACGCAGAAACCCACTCGAATCACCTACTCCCTTTTTTTCCCACTCGCCAACGTTCTGGAAACGTCAGTAGCCTTATTGTTTAGTATCAAGTACACTATTGCAGCTGGTAATATCATATCATTCTTATTTTGTCAGTGCTCGTGTAGTGTCAGTGCTAGTACTCCTTTAGAAGTTCCAATCAAAAAGAGTCAACCAGGCCGTAGTTAAAGCAAGAAGAAAGCAAAAAATTATCACTATCACAGTTAATGAGAAGAAGAATTCTTATTTATTATGGTGAAATATAAGTGATTTAGCCTTATTTGTAACATCAGTGTTGCATTCCTCTAGAATGCAAACTTTTAAGAGATTTTTAAACCGTTCATAAAACATTTGCTACGAATTTTACTGAGTGTGTAAAACCAAAGTTCTTAAATGGAAGATTATGTTGAACACTCAGCAGTTCATTTTTAGAAGGAATGACAAAGATAATGTCATTAGCGTCCTTCAGGATTACTAAAATTCTTATGAAACGTTGNATAATTCACAAAAAAAAGATTATTTTAGAGTAGGAGAAGTACTTTTATATAGATTTAAAAATAAATCAGAGGTACTATTTCTATCAGAGATACTATTTAGTATCAGATACATTTATCTCTCACAAAACACTTATGAACATTACGAAAATCATGAGTAAGAATTTGGAGGGCCATTATAGGAAGAACTAAAGAAATGTAATTTTGAGTTACTACAGTTTAATGACTCTATAGATTTTACCGACACAGCATAGCTGTGTATTTTCTTCATAATATTTGTTTCCTGAAATGACGCCCAGAGAATATCTACTATCTGTTATCTCACTGAAAGTGCGAACAAAATGTCAAGACAGTTACAATACTTTAATAGGTTTTATTATAGATACATCATAAGTTTAGAGTCCATGACCATAGATGGAGCAGCAGCTCTAGTTGGAAATAAAATTGGTTTCACTACGTTGTGCAAAAATTATGAAGATATATCCACATTTACGTCGTACCATTGTAACATACATCAAATAGGGATGTATTCAGAATTGTTCAGTCTAAATTAGGTTATGATCCCAGCATTTAAAAATGTTTACTCGATTTGAGCAAGAAGCCTATGAGGACGCCAGTTTTGAGCTTTGAATGAAGAATTCGTAGCTAAGTATGGAAATGTCCTTCTATACACAAATGTATGCTGGCTCTGTTGCAATATATTCTTAATGGGAACAGAAGCCTTCTTCAACAAATAAGAAAGTCTTAACATCATGAGAAGAACATTACAATGAGTTGGAAGATAAAAAGTGGTTAGTGAAATTATCTTTTATTTTTAATATCAATGTAAAATTGAATTAAATTAATCTCAGCTTACAAGAAAAAAGTAAAATCTCTAATAGAATTTATGAGATTCAATAAAAAAAATCAAGAGTGTTAGAACTTAGCTAAAGAGTAAGGAATTAAAAACTTTTATGGAAGGAGAGTCCGAATGCAAGATATCTTATCTTTTCAAGTGCTTTTCAGAACAATTGGTTGGATGCTTTGCACAGAAAATTTGAAAAAGTGTTTAGTGTTCAAATATGGAAGACGTTATGACTTGTATGACATTTCATTTGCAGGAAATTAAAACCAAACACGCAAACAAATTCACTTAAAAATAGCAGAACTTTTCGTCGACCGATATCCTAGTTAGGTTTAATGAAAAATTGTAGTTAAGCTTAACTGCAACGTATTAATGAAACCAAGAGCTATAGATAGTGGTATCTTTATGGTGTGGAGGTTGTTTTATAACAAACCGTATTCGAATAGTCTAAAACTTGCATTTTATTTGACAGCATTTTTCGAATATACCTGTGTAAATCAACATTTTCTACCAAAACAAGATAAAGAAAAAACTTTGAGATCATCTAACTGATTATCATTTAAACTGGTTGTTTGACGATAGCAGTCCATCGTCTATCTTGCAACATGACTAACTCATTACTATACTGCAGGTAAGCGTCTAGGAATAGGTAGAATTACTTTTACCTGAAAAAAGTTCATAATTTTCAGTTTTATATTTGTAGCTAGTTTCCTATTGTATTCTTATTTTCTTGTCTATAAAAAAGCTGTTGAAATAAATCCATTTTCTTTTTGAAAAGTTTATCATTCATTACACTTTTCAATTTCAATGATTGATTAAAAAAAAATTGTCGACTGCGAAAGTTATCTAAAATAAAAATAGCTTTGAAGCCTAAAAAAAGGTTGGCCATCCCTGGTGTAAGCTTACGCCGAGCTTTATCATTTGACTGACAGTGTTAAGTTCACAGTTGAGACAAATTAGACGAAATTTCATTCCAACAATTAGTATGTAAAAGTCCAAATTTCATAAAAGGTCGGTTCATCAAATAAAGGGCATCAAATCCTTGAAGGTCCAATTTATTCCGAAAAATTAATAATTCAACTATATATAAATATTTTTAAAGTTAAAGTTTCAACCAATAAATCCTATTAAATTGCTAGACTCAATAAAAAATTAAGTGAAATGAAATAACTGTTAAACTACTCATTAAAGCTGATCGTCAATGATTTAGATCAATATGTCAAAAGTGCTCATCAATAAACATAATTGCTGAAATAATAAAAAATTAGATTGTTATAGAAGTTTAAAGTATTAATTTCATTAGTAAATTATACTTTATAGTTTTACTGTCAAACCTACAACTAAACTACTGACAATGCATAAAAAATATTGTATAGGAAATGAAATAAAGGAAACATTATTTTGTAATCATAGTTCAATTAAAGTTGGTATGATAAGGGACAGATTGAACTACATGAACGATAGGTAGTGTTAAGGACTTGCATCAAAAATTAAAAATGAATTAAAATTGTTTGTTCTGGCATCTGCGAGAGATGATTCTTAAATCTCGAAAGCAAACAAAAATTTCATTAATTCTTTTAACGTAATTTCTGCAAAAAGGCCACATTAACGTCACAATTTTTCTAGGTTTTTGTCTTCAAATATATTGAAGATCCCATATAAAACTTGAGTTTTATGGGTCACCAGTAAAATTATAGCTCTTAGAATAAATTTTTGTTAATTGGAGGACATGTGTTGTCCACATAGAATATACTCTACAATCCCAAAGTACTGTTAAAATACTGTGGTTTTTAGGGGGAAAACTCTTCTGCCAGTCCACCAAATACTAGATTTTAAAATTATAAGTAATATTATTTGGAGAAATAAGATCCCAGAATAGAAAAGGTAAGTAAATCATTACGTGATAACACATCTACGTCTGAAAAATCTCAAGAAGTTAAATTGTACGGAAGGCCAATAGGGAGATTAAACTATCAACATAACAGAATAGAATTAATTAAAAAAAATATAAAGTATTTAAATAACAGCATTTTAATTCAATACTCTTGAATTATATGCTGCCTGTTTCAGATTCAGCCATTTATATTTTTGTGTATGTCTAGTAGAGACTTATGTAACTATGATGATTCTGAGATAAATACGTTCATTCCTCAATTTTATAATTTGGCATTGAAAGATTATTTTGAGAATGTTACAAAAGCTATTAATAACGAATGGTATAAAGTAAAAGATTTATGTAACTATTAAAATTTAGAGTTTGGCATATTCTAAAAACAACATAATCACAGAGAAAGATTTCACTTTTAATTGCGTTGTTATCTAAAATAGTAATCCTCCTACTTAAACAGAATTTTGCGAGAGGGGTTTTAGCAGTATGCTTTCATATTGGATCTAAGTTTTACGTTACAAATATAGTTTAGATAACCTCTTGACAATATAAATTAATGGACAGACAAATGATTTGTTCCAGACTAAATTTGTGTCAAGTAAAGGCACGTGCAAATAGCAAAAATTAAAAATGTATGAAATGATTATTGGAGGAATTTAATATACTAAACCTTATGGTCACAGAATAATCTAATATTATTATTATTATTATTATTTCAGTATAGGAGAACGCTTGGTAAAAACAGTAGAATATGCAGATGGTCTAGCATTGCTGGCCAAAAATAAAGAAGAGTAGTTATAAGAAATGATGAACCAATTGGTGGAGAAAGGGAGAAGATATGATATGGAGATAAACATTGATAAGACAAAAGTGATGGAGATTTAAAAAAAATGATGAGCCACAGAAAATAAAAAATTGGAAAGCAGAAGTTGAAAAGTATAGATCAGTTCAAGTACTGGGTAAGTCTGCTGACCAAGGATGCCTATTGTATCAAGAAATTTAGATCAAGGATCGACATGGCCAAGGAAGCTTTCAACAGTAAGAAGCTACTGCTGACCAGCTAGTTGAGCTTGAACTGAGGGAAAGTCTGATGAACTGCTACATTTGGAGCATCACACTGTATGGAACAGAAACTTGGACTCTGGGAAGATAGAAAATAAATACGTAGATAGCTTTGGAGGGCGTTGCTGGAGAAGACTTGAGAAAATCAGGTGGACAGACAGGGTGCCAAAATATGAAGAAGTTCTAAGAAGAGTGGGTGAGAAGAGAACCATTTCGGTGTGATTCTTCAGTACATATCAAACTGGACCAGACACTTCCTTAGAAGGAACTGTCTTCTATACTACATGATAGAAAGAAAGGTTGAGGGAAAGAAGAGCTTAGAAAGAAGGAGGATTCAAGTATTGGATGAATTTAAGAAAAGAAGAAAATTCTGAGACCTGAAGAACGAGGCAGAAGACCGGGCGCATAGCGATCTATATTCATTGACAAAAGGAATGGACCTTTCGTAAGACAGAACACCTAAAGATTATAATAATAATAATAATAATTATTATTGAGTATGAAGTTATGCAATTAAAAATTCTTTCAATGGTCGAGGAAGAAGGGTGAGTACCTTTTTTGACTAATAAGTATCGTTTTTCATAATTTGTAAAGCCCGTTTTATTAGACTATACGTAAATTATGACTGAACCAACAAATTAATATTAAACAACTTTCAACAAAAATTTCATAACTCGAATTTAAAAAATCATAGGTTAGAAATTGTTACGGTTTCGATATCAAAAGAATCACATATAGAAGCCTATTTAAAAATAGAATGGCCTTTCATAATTATTATGTGTATGGAGTTAATTTACTATGTTATACTTTTTATAAATAGCATACTTCTACTCATATTACACAATTTAATCAAAATGTGGTTGGATAATAGAAAAAAAAGAAAACTTTGGTTTGAGAAAATAATACCCAATAGGCTAATTTACCAAAGTTAATTTACTCCTTCATAGATTACATTATAAGTATTTTCCCGTAATACAAGTACCAATACCCGAATTTTGAGAATTACTTATTTTTACACTTGGAATTTTTTTATGTGCACCCATCCGGACTACCTACTTGTTTATTCTTATGCGGTATGGTTGAACAAGGTAATATTCAGACAAATATACCTACATCAGCAATGGGTTAAGGTGGGAATTAACCAAACCATTAAAAAACCTCATTGAAACCAGCTAACTGGTATAGGGTTTTAATCATTAAATACATATTTATTTTATGTATATAATTATTTATCAGGTGTTATGAACGTGCAGTTTATGAACATGTTGATTATTTAAACACAATACTTAAAAATAGATTAATATTAGAACGGATATATTAATCAGTCTCTTGGCTGTTAATTAATTAATGTACAGGGTGACCTGGTGGTCTAGGGGTAAGGTGTCAGACTTCTATGCTGGCGGCCGGGGTTCGATCCTCGGTCCCGGCAAAGATTTA
>CABFVX010005635.1:27017-48694 GCA_902151425.1 Timema shepardi | reverse complement strand
TAAATAAAATAAAAAAGATAAAGATATCATAAGAATAATTTTCTGTCTTTAATGACCATATTAATTTAAAATATAAGGTGCTATCAATTATTGGTCATTTTAAAGGCATACTCAAGAACATGTTTATTTATACCCCTATCTTCTTACGAATGGACTTATCTAACAATTAAAAAAAAGTTACTAGATCTTCTTTCATATGTTCATACATAAAGTTAAATGATCTGCGGTTGTCATTTTTGATAGATATTATCAATAACCTATAAAACAACACTTTTAATACAGTAGAACGTTTTCAAAGCTTACAAAGAAAAATATATATTTCCTAGGAGGTGGTACAAATGTTCATTCATAATAAAATCAAAGGTATAGTTGTTTTACCATAAATAGAAAAAAAATAACAATTTTTTTTTAATATCTCAAAACTGAAACACTTTTGAGTCAGAATATTATGCAAGTGTTATAATCAATTATATAGTCGGCCGTAATTGAGGAAAAAAAAAACATTTTAGTTTACATCAAAGAGTAATTTGATTTTAATTAATTTTATTATTGTAAAAATAATTATCTCAAAATTTGTATCCATTATAATAATACCTACAATATAATAATACTCTACAAAAAAAAAAAATCAATATCCCCTGTTAACAAACCTCCAATAAAAAGTTTATGTTGTGTTGTGTAAGACATTAAACAATTATTTTACAAAACCGTTTCATTTTCAGGTTTTTTTTAAGGTTAAATACAAATTTGAGAAATATAACATACAACCCATCTATAATTTATATTATGTAGAGGTTATTTTATATTTAGTTTCTTTACACAGCGTCTTACTACCCGTTCGAGTTGATAAAGACATGGTTAAGATTGAATTTAGAGGAAGTTTACCAACATTCGTGTGACGGGAGAGTGGAAAAATTGCTTAGGAAACGTGAGTCCGGCCGGGCTTCAAACCCAGGCCTCTCTTGTCATCGGCAGTCAAGTTTAATGTGAGAAGGATGGCACCTTAATACTATTTGGCAACTGAAGCTGGTGTACAATTCTGGAGAACATGAAAAAATGTGAGATGTTAATCCCATCGGCCAAAAACATAATCCTTATCAACGAAAATAAAAAATATCAATATAAAAAGGACAATTTTTTTTTATTCGTCGCGTCTTATTACCTGTTTAGATTATACACATAAATGGTAATTACTCTAATGGGGTAGGAATGAGCAAGGAAGCATTTTAGAGGTAGTTTACCCACATTTGCGTGAAAGGAGAGTGGGAAATCATTTAGATTTATTATTATTACTAGCACCACATCTTACTACCCGTTCGGGTTATACGCACTTACGCTTAATGTGTAATGGTAGGGTGATTGTGAGATGAAATGGAGGACCTACAGTTTAACGTGGGATCCGAACCACGGTGGAGGCCTGTCATTACACACATTCACAAGATGTCTTGTCAGAGGTGAAGGAAGGGTTTGGTAATCAGCTAAATTTGTGCCAGAACCGAGGATTGAACCCCGGACCCCCAGCACAGAAGTCCGACACTTTACACCTAGACCACCAGGTCAGCAATCATTTAGAAAAAAACCCACCCTCAGTAGACCTGACCATGATTCGAAACCCAATCTCACCAGCATCAGCAACCAATGTTATTAAATTAGTCGTTAGTAAAATATGTTCTATTTAACAGCACAAGTGTGCTATTAAAGAAAAACTAGTTTCTGGTCTAATTTTCTAGTAGAATGTAGTTCAACGCAGATTACGAATGAGACAGTTTTAAGCACACTCCAAAAGCAGTTCAAACCAGTTTTCCCTGGCATCGTCGAGCGCGGCGTATCAGTGATCTCGGCCGCGATAAAGGCCAATAAGCGTTAATTCAACCGGGATCTCAAGAAGGCATTAAAGAGAAGCAAAGAGCACAAGCCTGCCTAGGGTTTCGATTATAGCCGAGATCCAAATAATATTAATATGCGAACTCGCGCTGTAAGCTGCTCTGTTTTAAGATCTCACTCTCACAATAGTCTGCATTTTTAGTGACAGGAAGTTCAGGATTTGAATCCCGATTGGATGAATGGAGGATTTTTTTTTTTGTGTATAAATTTCTTAAGTACCTTTCATGCAGATGCATGCGTATTTTATCTAAATTCTACCTCCCTTACCCCCATTTTTTTGTTGTTGAGACTATGCAGGTATCTTAAACAGGAAATTAAGGTGAGCTCTACCAATAAAAAAACGACTCAAATGATTAAATAAATATCTGAAACCTTATCTCGGTTGGTAGCGTGTCTTACTTTTGAGCTAAGGGTCCCCAGTTTGGTTCTGTTCTTGGCCAAGAATTTTTCAATAGTGGAACTGTGATTTCCACCCTTTAATGGTGATTTATTTATGGTCGGGGGGTTTGGGTGTTGTGTCTGTTCTATATTTAAGTTAGTTTGTAAGCCGTGTGCTGATATAATCATTCGGTTCAGAAAATACACGTTAAATACTTCAGATAATAAATTGAATATGCCTTTAGATTGATTTATTAAGACATTAATTCTTTAATACTGTAAACAATAATTTTTGTTTCAAATCTTGAACATTTAAANCCGTGTGCTGATATAATCATTCGGTTCAGAAAATACACGTTAAATACTTCAGATAATAAATTGAATATGCCTTTAGATTGATTTATTAAGACATTAATTCTTTAATACTGTAAACAATAATTTTTGTTTCAAATCTTGAACATTTAAAAAAAAAAGTTTTAGTCGGTTATGAGGCTAGCGAATGATATAAGTTAAAAAAAAAAAGGGTAATATTTGAAGTATGTAATTAACAAACTTAGCAAATGTTATCATCCGATTGATCGACTGTAAAAAAAAAAAGTGTGTGTGGCAACTCGACGGTTGAGTGACACCGGTGATGGTAGAGTTAATTAACTGGAATACAAACTCTTGTAACCACTAAAAAAATAAAAACAATCTCATATTTCTTATTTTATAAACTGAAAAGTTTACATACTTGAATTAAAAGCATGATAGTAATTATCTATTGATAAAAATAAAGAATACAAATATCAATAATTTAACGAACGTTTGTTTCAATGTACCGAAAAAAAAAGTGAGAAAAAAAATTTAAACAAAAAAACTTTTTTTAAATCTTATATATTTTTTATCTAAAATTTTGCTAAAACATTTAAATGTACAAAAAAAATAAATAATATTCCAGGACAGCTAACTTTTAACCCTTTTAATGCAATGAGAGCGTATTTTCATATCTGCACTATTTCTGGCATTACCCAGTAGATAATGCAAGAGTGTATTATGTCACTATTTCGAGAACATTATGCTTTGTTATAGAACAGTATAACCAGATATAGCGATAGCATCTTAAAAATTGCTTCATAAATAACAGTTTGGCAATTTTACTTGTACAACCTCACAAAAATGATAAGATCTTTGTGGAATTCTTAGAACCCAAAAACTGAAAAAAAAAAAAAAAAAGGCATGACATGGCATGCATGACACTTCTCGCAAATGAATTCGATATAACCGTGGTATTAAAAGGGTTAAAACAGGTGCTAAGCTCAATACGGTTAAGAAAGCATTTCCACCAATCACCGATTTACGGTGTCACCAATATTCACGCAACTTGCCTGCCACACACAAATATATACAATCAATTCAAAGGGAAAAAACAAAATTCAGTTAACCAGGACAAGATTATATACATCTGCTACGTTTTGCATGTAACAAAACCGATACGTTTACTGCAAATAAACATTTTCATTCGATTTTTCTCACTAAAACTATACACAAAACTATTTTCCTGTGATTATTATGTGCAAGAAACTACAGAAATGCATGATTTTTTTTTCATACGAAGCATCTAATTTCACTTTTAGAAGCCACAAAATATGTGCCAATAAATACCAATTTTATGGCAGCCTCCACTGCAGTTTTTCAATGTCTCCAAACAAAATAATACACCAATATCGTTCTCGTCGATATTATGGCTACTTCATATCTAAAATAAAAAAATTTGCCACAATACACATTTATACACATTGCTGCCAAAATCACACTTAAACGACATCACCATTTTATTGCTAACACGAGCAAACACGCAAACAAAAGAAGTCTAAGATTTTATGAATGAACGTATTCATTCGGTTTAGTCACTAAATATATTGTATTATGCACAAACGCATCAAGTTTTTGCTACATAAAATTGCTTCGTCTAGCACAATACTTTTATAAGATTTACAACACATCATTATAGCTTCACTTGGATGTGTCGACCTATGCATTTTTAGATAGTTTCATTTAATCGGAGCGGAGAGCAGTTTTTCAATAAGTTGATACACTGTCATTAGACAAAACTTTTGATCATTCTTTTTATTTAAAATAAATAAAGCAAATCAAAAGGAAATAATCTGAAAACATTGTGAGCACCATAGAAAAAACAAGCATAGTAGTTTTTAATTTTCAAAAATAAACTAAAAAAAACAAGATTAGTTCGGACAAAATAGTGAACTTTCTATTTCATATACAAACATATATACATAAATGAAATACATTTATTACATAAAATATAATATTGCATCAAACATTATACATTTATTTTAGCTTTTTTAAAATATACATATTGTATATATTTTTTAGTAAAAATAATTGAAAGCTAGGTTTCACTAGCATTAACATACCCTTAAAATGCCAATGAATAATTTGTTTGGAACAGGGCATGTAGTATTTTTTTTTATGAAAATAAAATGCACTATTAAGTTTCAAAGAAGAAATAACCTATCGGTTTTATCAAACTTGAATACAATTATGTTTTTTAAGTTAAATAGCTAAAATATATGTTATGCACCTGGGAATAAATATGACTGAACAAAATTTTAAAATTGTAAATAGACATCTTAGGGCGTACTTTGTATCCACAGCGACATATGGAGCAGAAACATAGATAATAAATGCAAGAGAAACCAGGAGAGTGGAGGTGATGGGAATGAGGTTTGTGAGGAGTATGTTAGCTGTCACGAGGAGAAACAGGATTAGGAATGGAGTTATCTGGGAGTACATGAGATAGTAGAGGAAGCAAGACTGAGATGGTATGGTCATGTAATGAGGATGTTGGAGTACATGAGATAGAGGAAGTAAGGCTGAGATGGTATGGACATGTAATGAGGATGTTGGTGTACATGAGATAGTAGAGGAAGCAAGGCTGTGATGGTATGGACATGTAATGAGGATGTTGGAGTACATGAGATAGTAGAGGAAGCAAGACTGAGATGTTATGGACATGTAATGAGGATGTTGGAGTACATGAGATAGTAGAGGAAGCAAGACTGAGATGTTATGGACATGTAATGAGTATGAGGGTGCCAAAGAAAATTATGGAGATGTATATAGGAAAAAGACTGCAAAGGACAAGAGAGACTAATTATAAGATGACAGAAGAGAAAGTATGCGAGTGAGAGATGTAACGATAGAGGGAGATGGAGGCATTATACTAAACTGATCTGACCACAGGCTGGGAACAGTTGATGATAATATTAAGACATAACAAAGACCCACTAATTTAATAACTGTATTGGCTTTTTGCTAATACAGTAAGATAATAAATACTTTTGAGTGTTTTTGAGAACAAAGTGTTTAGAAGATATGTGGACCTAAGTAGGATGAACAAACAGAAGAACGGAGAAAGTTACGTAGTGACAAACGCCATGGTTTGTATGCACCCAGAAACATCTTAAAGTCAATCAAGGTGCGCAGACAGTAGTGAGGAGACTCATGGAATGTGTACGAGTGATGACAGGCGTGTTCACAACATTTTTTAGTTGAGAAACCTGGAGATACAAGACACCTTTGTTGTCAAGAGTAGGTGGGAGGATGTGACAATGTATTTTTACTATCACCGAGTCTTACTGCCCGTTTGGGTTATGTAGTAATTAGGCTAATGGTTTTAGGGATGAAAGAGGATATATTTATAGGAAGTGTACCCACATTTGTGGAGGGAGAAGAGTGGAAAACCATTTTGGAAAAACCACCCTGAGTACAAATGACCAAGATTCGAACCTTGATCTGCCGGTCATCTGTATTTTAGTCTACTGCAAGAGTAGGGCGTTTGACCACGCGGTCACCGAAGCAGATAAAAAAGTGTATATGAACAAGGTTGAGTGTCAGGTTAGGATTGAATGGTGAGCTTATGTTCTGGTTGCCATGATCTGTTATAGTTCCTTAAGGTCAGACAATTAGCAAGGTTTCAGATATCTTTAATAAAAAAAACAATATTTTCCCGAACATTTTATTTTTAATAAAAGTGACTTGGGTAAATTTGTGTTTGTGACAAGAATATTTGACCTTGATGCAGTAGTTTCGCAACCCAATTTTTTCAGAGAAGTATAAGACATTTTCCTTAATCGGCGCATTTAGATCTTTAGTTCATTTTTTCCTTCCGTGCAAAGATCTATTTTAAAGCTCGCTGTTAGATGTCCTAGGAATATTTTTTTTAAATATTCATAACAGTATTTTTTTATTTTCAGAAATCAATTTTTTTTTGCATTTTCCCCGAGTTTGTGGTAACCATCATTGCTCAGTGACCCTGGCCAGGATTCCCAACCCCGACCTCTTATTTCGGTTTTACCAGATCATATTTTTTTTTATAAAAGAAAAAATATTTTATAGAATATATGATAAAATAGTTAATACCACCTTATGTTAAATTAATGGTCTGGGGCCTGGTTGTTAAGCTCATCCTATAATTATAATTGATTCTGAGCCACCAATAAGAAAGTATTAGAGTTCTAAAACAATTTTCAACTAAAAAAATTGTTTTGAGCCCCCACCCCCCCCGGATTTAAATAGTGTATTTGAAATTTTCTCAAATCCTTGAATATCCTTAAGCAGTCGGAAGTCCAAATCCCTAATACATCAACAATTGTACAGTAAATGTGATTTAAGAAAAAAATGGATACCAATCATGTTTAAATTTTTACAAATGAACCGTGTAACTTTAATTTAGACCATTACATTTTGACAGCTTTTGAGTGTACAAGTTAATCTTTCAGATTTTGACATCCAAAAGCATGTTTTATAGGGAAAATATTTTTATGATGTGGAAAAATTTGTATGGAAAGAATCAATAATGAATGGGAGCTGAAGGAGTGTGGTTTGAAAGGGAATACAACAGGTCAATGTGAAAGAAGTGTCTTAAATTAGTTTGGACATGTTGAGAGGATGAGTGTGGATCGAGTGATGGAGCAAATATATGAAGGTAGAGTGTGTGGATCAAAAGGAAGGGGTAGGCCATGTAAGACGTGGCTAAATGTTGTAGACGAATGTGTGAAAAAGAGAAACATTAATAGTTTTAATAATAAAAGAGCATGTATGACTCGGTGTATGGATGTTGAAGGAAGTATGCAAGGACAGGGAAGTGTTGAGAAAGTTAGTGAGGACGTATGGATGTTGAAGGGAGTATGCAAGGATAGGGAAGTGTGGAGTAAGTTAGTGAGGATGGATTTAGTAGTTTTTTTAGCTATATGAACAGTTTCTTGCCTACCTCATAAGGGGACGGCGTGATTAGGTAGGTATAAGATATTATCATGTATTCAAAAAGCATCTATAGACCTTCTCTAAAAGATAAAATGTGCAGAAATTACAGGCAATAGTTAAAAAGAAGGAACACATATCCCCCCCCTCCTTTTCATTTCCGTTATAGATATTTCTAAGCAATCGTTGGTTTTTTCTGTAGCGTATGCTCGGCACAATGTGATTCTAATGTAACTAAGAGATGAGTCAAAAACCTACTTTTTATTACTAATTTAAAAAAAAACCTTTCAATTTGAATTACTTTACCCACAAATCCTGGATCGTGAGTCCTATTAGTATGAAATACACAAAGAGCCCATTGGTAATAAAGAGATTTTGACCTTATTTTGCAACATTTCTTAAGTCACTATGAAAAAATAGTAAAATAATGTTGAATTTTCATTACCATGTGTTCAACTAAAAGTGGTAAATTACGGTCTGGGATTTAGTGGTTGTGTGCCACAGATATTCAAAGTATGTGTGCCACTGGTGACCACTGGAAAAAAAAGAGGGTGGGGTGGGGGTGTTGAAATAGAAAAACTTTTTTTTTATTATATTAAAAAAAACTATCGTAGTTTTCTTTTGTGTTATTCCAGAGAAAAATCTTCACGAAAACGTTTAGTCTTGAGAGTCGGTGACAGGTAGGTCAGGCCTCTAATCCAGGCGGGGTTGGTCCGAGGGCGGGTTTTCCGCTCTCTATGCAAATATAGCTACATTTCCTACAAATTCTACCTTCCTCCTCCCATCTTAACCAGATTTATTTAATCTCCCCATCCTCGGCAGTCTAGTTCAACACGAAACTAGTGCATTAACTAACTACACCACTGAAGAAGGTACGTTTTAGTTATTTACGTTAAAACTAAAAGAATGTAGATGAGAATGAGAGAATTTAAAATGAATGTACCCGCATGTGTGTCGAGGGAGAGTAAAAATTAATTCCGGAAAAACCCCCTTCATTACAACCGACAGGGATACGAACCACAACCTCCTTGTCACCGGCAAACCAGACTAAGATGAGCTTTACCTCTTTAAGTTTCTATTCCCATCAATATGGGTGAACGGGAAACCAATATCTACCTTAAAATTTAACCGATCCTCAAATAAAGGAGAAAACGAAAAGGTTGAAGAAAAAGAAAATTCACATATCATTAAGATTGTTTTCACAGTAAAAAAAAAAGTGACACTTTAAACTCCAAAACACCAATGTCGAAATGATTCTTAAAAGTACAGTAGCGAACGGAATTTAATACCAATTATTATTGACCTTCACCAGCACAGTAAACAGCTGCAACACCTTCAACAAACTTAAAAAACGCTACGATACTATTATAAAATGACTATAAATATTTAGCAGGAGAGCTACATAACATTCAAGCATAATGCATTTAAATTAAAATATCATATATTTATATTTTATATCACATGATACCAGTTAAACTTCGAGGATTAATTAGCGGTTATAGTCTTTGATGTTTTGTTTTTGTTTATTTTATTTACATTTCTTAACGGTGAATCAAAAAGATTTATTTAACTGATGAATAAAGTAAATGATTTGGATATTAACTTAAGTAACAAAATTAAAATTTCAACAAACTTCCCAGGCAGTAACCTAAAAAGAAAATAGTTTAACGACCAAATTTGTTTTGGAAAAAGTCGAGACTGAATGGACGATTAATACCATTTGAATGGTGTGAACGTAGGGACTAAAAACGGTCGGGCGCCTCATTCAGTTGGCGTCGACGTGCCTACGTCGTACGTCTTGTTCTCTGATGGTGGAGGGGGCAAAGCCAACGAGGGAACAGATATCCCGCGAGGGTGCTCCAAATGTTGACGCTCGTGAAGCACGAGGTGGTTCTTCTGGAAGAACGCTTTGCCGCACTTGTCGCAGGCGTGCTGCCGGACGTCGCAGCCGCCGTTCAGGTGGCGCCGGTGGTGCTGGGCTAGCCCGTGCTTCTGCGTGAACGCCTTACCGCAGTCGGGGCATATGTGGGGCTTGGGCTTGGGCAACTGGGGCCCGAGCCCCCCCGACGAGGTCGACGGGGTGGGACCCGCGGTCAGTTTGTTCACTGGAGGGGGGCCCGGCTGCTGTGGACAGAGGAAATGCGCTGTCGGTTGCTGGAAAGCCGTGGCAAGGTCACACAAGTCCGCGACAAAGTTGCGGTCACTCGCGTGCAGTCGGTAATGAAGGGCCAGTCCTTCCCGATTCGAGAAACAATTCCCACATTCCCTACAAACAAGTTAGGCTAATTAATATGAGTACCAACTGTTAAAAGAACAAACAACAAGCCACACAAGATTCAGACAGGCGATATAAGTAAGAAATAGAGATGGAATCCTCGAATCCTTCAGATTCTTAAGAATACTCGAGAATCGAATATTCAAGAAAATTTTGGATTCGAGACTAAAATCAAATAATTTTTTTTCTATTTTTTTTCTAAGTAAAATTTGCTTTATAACTATAATACTGCTTATTGGTGATTCAGAACCATTATAATTATAGGATAAGCTTAGTAATCAGACCCCAGACCAGTAATTTAATATTTAATTGAATGTATGAATGATATAATGAATGAATTATAAGAAAGAATCTTAACATTTAGGTATATTTGTATTTCATATAATATTTTATTATAATCATAATTTTTTCCAAGAATCAGATTTGGACTCGCAGAAATTATGGATTCAACCAAACTCAAGCAAAAAAAGAGGAAGATTTAATTATAAATCCATCCCGATCCAAGGGGTTACATACAAATATGAAAATAGTCTAAGAAATCAACTTTTAAAGTGAACATACGTAATAGGCCTGATTAAAAGGAAATACATGTGAGAGCATGTGAAATAGTGAGTTAGATAACATGTTCACTGCTCCCAATGTACATGTACATCAACACACTTTCTGTTACATGCTAAAGAATCCCATGAGCAGCCATGTGAATCAAAAGTTCCCTAAAACCCCTGGTGTAATTAGTACATAGGTATATAGCCCAAACGGATAGTAAGACGGGGGGCTGAAAGAAAAATCTAATTGGGTAGAGACAAGGAAGGGAGTATTTTAGAGGTTATCTACCAGCATTTGCGTGGAACGAGAGTGGGAAACCATTCAGTGGAAAAAAACATCCTCGATAGACTCGACGGAGATTCAAACCCCAATCTCCCTGTCATCAGCAGGCCAGTATTAACACGAGAGTGACACTTTAGACCATTTACCCACTGAAAAGGGTCAAATCAAAAGTTTATTTGTTAAAAAATATAATTAGGTACCCATTGCTGTTGCGAGGTTCTTGGATTCATGAGCGATGAGAAAAAAAACTTTGACGTGTGTTCACATTAAAGGAAAAAGAACCGATTCCACTTACAAATGTGAGTTCCACACTGATTCACCCGGCATTTGTTTGAAACCACATAAAAAAAAAGATAGGCCTACACAGTTTTTTATATCTTTTAAAAATCAATTAAAAAAAATCAAGACCACATGTGCGTCTTGCATACATAGTTAGGCTTCCATTGACATTGACGTGCTTATGGCACAAAAGTGCGTTTAAAGGGAAATTACCAACAATATTTATTTTTAATATCTATTTACATTAAAAGTCTCAATTATAATTTTTTTTTTTAAAACCACAAGAAAAATTCAGTTAAAGTTCAGCAGTAAATGTGGTCGTCAAAGAAATATATCTTTTCTTACTTTAATCAAGCTTATCTGAATCTTAAATTTTAAAGAGTTTAAGCCAACCCATGCAAAGAAGAAATAAGTTAAGGAAGGGGTAAAAAAAACAACTTGCATACAAATAATTCACTAATTTTTGTCATACCCTCATAACGCGAGGATCATTCTCAACTTGTTAACATTCACTTAACGTAAAGAAACTAGTGTTTGATCAGGATTCAATTTAAAGTCGCGTAACAACTCGAACATAACAATGACAATGGATTTGGATGGTTTGAAAGCAAACTGTCCACACTAAAATAGGACCCGAGCATTTAGGTCTGAATATTATTATTATTAGCACCGCGTCTTACTACCCGTTCAGGTTATACGCACTTACGCTAATGTGTAATGGTAGGGTGATTGTGAGATGAAATGGAGAACCTACAGTTTAACGTAGGATCCGAACCACGGTGGAGGCCTGGTATTCCCCACATTCACAAGATGTCTTGTCAGAGGTGAAGGAAGGGTTTGGCGATCAGATAAATCTGTGCCGGGACCGAGGATTGAACCCCGACCGCCAGCACAGAAGTCTGACACCTTACCCCTAAACCACCAGGTCACCAGGTCTGAATAAGATACAAGTACTTGCAATACAAGTTTTACTGAATACACAAAATAAAGTGTAACGTGAAGCTACAATGGGTTTTAAAGTTCGCAAGAAACAGACAAACTTTACCATACCAAAGAAGTCATCTGCAGTCCATAAACAAACAAACGAAGTACTAAATATCCGTTGACGATTCTCACATCGATATCATTGGCTAACTAAAACATGTGGTACCTTTCACTTAACGTTCACAAAACTTTTAAGCTAAGTGAACGCTAAGTGTATGTTAAATGCATCATAGCTTTCATTTAAAATCATTATAACCCTGAACAGGTAGTAAGACACGGTGCTAATAATAATAATAATAATAATAATAATAATAATAATAATAATAATAATAATAATAATAATAAAATCATGAGGAAAATCGTTAAGTTACGTCACATAAACATTAAGTGAATGTTAAGTTGATCAGTATCCTGGCATTTAGCTCTGCAACGATAAATCGTTGAGCTTAGCAAACCCTTTAAGACAGATTGTACTGCAAGAGCATACAAGGTTAGTAAGCAAAGCACTCGGTTAAAATACCTTCTACGTGTTACATTTTATGTGTTACTTAAAAAGAGTAAATGAATAAAAAAAAGGGTGTGCGAAACTTCAAAATATCAAAGTCGAAGGTGAAATCTCCATTGCTTCGACTTCAAACACCCACAATAACCTGAGACGCAACATTTCATTGGAAGAAGAAAATTTGTTACATTAAACACTGATATGAAATATCTTATTATGTATATGACATTATTTCAACAAATAATATTTTTTTATAACAGCTACTAAATACAAGGTGGTTAAACACTTTTATTATATAAAATTCCATTACTTTTTCAGGTTTCCTTTATTTGTTCTAGGCATAGCTCCCCTCTACTGATAAAGAACGTCATGCAGTCTAGCCTGAAAGGAGCGGGTTAACAAACAAACCAAACCCAAGGCTATATTCCATTCACGATAGGTTTTTACCTGGATGACAGTTCGAAAATTATATGTTTAGGTTTTGGGTTGCCAACACTTGTAAAAGTATTTAAAATAACATAAACTTAAGTTTTCTCATACTATTTCATTTTTTTAAATAATTTATTTTTATCCAACTCGAAACAATATTTTAGACATAATTAAAAGTACTTATTTTTCGTTTTGGAACGCTATAGATTTTGTGTGACATTGTGCACACATCAATACCTTTTAATACAGGCATCGTATTTACTTGGAAAAGAAAAAATTGTTGTAATTTTTTTACACACAATAAATGATTTTATGATTATTTTATCTTATTTCGAAAGATTTAACTGAATAAAATATTTTCATCAACTGCGTGTCTACATCATTGTAAAATGCTTGTTTACTGTTATGTTTCAATCATATGGTTTAGATTCGTCAGTCGCCATTTTGAGGCTATGTTCGTTAGAAGTTTTTGTGAAAGTGGTGTTAATATTTTTTTAGGGGGAATAAAGCTATAAATAAAGTTTGTGTCCGTCCTCAAATAAATATATAAATAAAATTGGCCTAAATTACTGTGGTTAACTATCACATTAATGTATTACCATATGTTTTCATTACAGTTATCCAAAGTGATAGATGTCAGCTGTTGGCGTAGGGATATATTAGGGACTACTTCTAGTAACATTTTGAACTGTCATCCAGGTAAACTTAGTTTGTGAATGAATTATACATGCAAATAAACCATGCACATTTGGGATGAGTAAAATACACTTTTTTTTCTTATATTTAAAGCGAGCTCTTAATATAAAATATTCTTGAAACTGAATCTAAGATTATATAGTGCTTATTTTTATATTATTATTAGCACCGCGTCTTACTACCCGTCCAGGTTATACGAACTTATGCTAATGTGTAATGGTAGTGAGATTGTGAGATTGAAATGGAGGACCTACAGTTTAACGTGGGATCCGAACCACGGTGGAGGCCTGGCATTCCCCACATTCACAAGTTGTGATTGATACCCTCCTTGTCATAAGTTCATGCACTAAAATCACTTTGCACAATTGTTTGAATCTTTTTTTGTTGTTGTTTTAGGCTTGTGTACTAATTACACCAATGGGTTAAGGGATCAGGAAGGTTATATTTAAAGGAAGTGTACCCACATTTGTGTGGAGGGAGAGTTGAAAACCATTTTGGGAAAAAAAGCCCCCGACCAAAATTCGAACCACAATCTCTATATCGGCAATCTAGTTTACCGTGAGAGTAGCCCGTTAGGTCACGCGGCCACCAAAGTGGGTAGTATTTAATTCTTAATCTGATAAAATAAAGTTATTATCATAACATGCAATTCAAATAATTATAATTTTCCTATTTACATAACTCAAAATTGCAGTAAATGAACATAAATCGAGTATTTAAGCAATTAATATTTTTATTGGCAAAGCTTTGTAATTGACAAAGCCGGAAAATTTCTCTGAAGCAAAGTCAAAATGTGATATTTTTATCAAAGCCAAGTCTACATCATTAATAAATACCAAGATCTTCTTGTGTTCGTCGTGTGGGAGGGGAAAAAACCCCATCTTCAGTACACCCAACCGGAGATCGAACCACAATTTCCCCATCACCGGCAGTCTAGTCTATTACGAGAGTGAAGCCTTGGACCAAAGGTTTCTGACTTGGCGACCCACAATGCCTTTTTTTTTGCGGCCAATGACGTTTCTTGGAAAACTAACCTACTGTAGTAATAATGACTTTTTTTTTAAACGAAAAGTTTCAACTTGCGTGAGAAAAAATCCACGAAAACTCCGACAAATTTTGTATCCAGTAACCAACTTTATCGTTCTCTATTTTTATAATACCTCGTGTATCCACGAGAGTTCTATTTCTTTCAACCCCTTGGCCGATTATGATGCGGCCCGACCCGCCACTAGACTCGTGGATCCAAATGTGTACCTCGGGCACTTTTAAGTTGAAAACCTTCCGTAGACCATTCGTTAGGCCACTTAAGCGGATGAGGATAAAAATTAATATCACGCTTTTTAAACATCCCGATTCTTAACTCTGTATCCTCAGTAAAAGTTCAGACATTTAAACGAAACAACAACATTAAGAACAGGCTTATTTTTCAAATTATGAACATAATTACTCTGCTAGCTGTTTCACTCTAGTAAATGTATTCATCGTGAACTTTGTGTTCCAGCAGTCTTACAAAATCAAACACGGCCGTTTTGTCTAAGCATTTTTCTTTCATCGTCAACACTTTTTAGTAGGAATGGGAGCCTCATATCCTTAAGGATATTCGAGGATTCGAGAAAATGTCAGATTTGAAACTTGAATCCTAAAAAAAAATATTTTTTTTTAATATCTATCAATTGAAATTTGTGTTAGACCTCTAATACTGCTTATCGGTGGCTCGGAACCAATTTAATCAAAGGAGGAACTTAACAACCAGACCCCCGATTTAACATTTAATCCGAATGTATGAATGTTTTAACTAGAGTTGGGTTGAAACCACTACTTAATGAATCCGAGTTTTATAATAAATTATGAACCAAAGAGGAAATAAAAATATAATATAAAATACAAAATAGTAACTAAATATTAACATTCTTTCTTATAATCCATTCATTATAACATTCATACATTCAGTTAAGTGTTATATTACTGGTCTGGGGTCTGGTTTTTGAGTTCACCTTATTATTATATTTGATTCTGAACCACCAATAAACAGTGTTGGAGCTCTAAAATAAATTTCACTTTGGTGGGTGGGGGAATTGGGGGTGAGGGGGGAATTTTGATGCTCGAACCTTTAGTTTTATTGAATCGGCGGCCCATCCTTAGTTATAATAAATGAATCATAAGAATTTTTTTTATCGATTAGTTACTATTTATATTTTATATTATTACATTATATTTCTATTCTTTCTGAGGTTCATATTTTATTTTTAGAATTTGACCCAACGCTATATTTTAGTTTTTTTTTAATCCCCATTATTGTACAGTATATAAATAAAACATAAGCCTATTGTGAGGTTGGATAGATAGAAAATAGCAAGAGGAAGCCATGTCCATTTCCTGTGACTGTCCTGTCATTCTTTATAAATTTCCCCTTTTCTCCCCTTTGTGTTTTTTTTTTGTTTCCTCTTTTAGGAAGTTGTGTAACAAGTTTCACACTCAACCCCCCGGTGAGTTCCGATAGACTGAAACCTTGGTCGGGGGGATTGTGCGGCAACGATGGATTTTCTTCAAGAGGCGGCCATTACCTCTTTCTTTGTCCAGTGGCAGCGGTGTAAAGTGCGGACTATGTTCTTATTTTCATTGTGGCAGCCATATTATGTTTGTCGCCAATAGGTTCTTCTCTAACAAGTAGAGGAGACGAATATTAAGTCTATGAGAATCATGATGGGTGCCACCATAAGATTTAGGTTAAGAAAAGAGGTTGTACTAGAGGAAGCATAAATACGAGGACTGAATGAGATAATAGGGAAAGCAAGAATGAGGTAGTATGGTCATGTATAGAGACTAGGGGGGAGGGAGAGATAATTGGAGATGACAGGTACAGGAAGAGGGCCAAAAAGCAGACCAAAAAGGATTTTGGAAGAATGAGGAGTCTAAGTATGGAGAGATTGAGGAACAAACCGAAGGTGCTAGATATGATGATGATGATAATAGCCAACGTAAAGTGGCCTAGATATGAGATGAACATGGAAGGCTCAGTGATAGATCATTGTTCTTCTTTGAAACGCACACTATTTCTTTCTTTGTTCCCAAATGCTTATAGTTTTTTTGCACATCTTACTATTAAGATTGAAACTAGGTCTTGACGAGCACTAAAATATGCTTTTTTCCTTGATGATCGCCCATGCATAAGATTCCAAACTAAATAAACAAATAAACTAAATTATTTACACGATAGGACAAGAGTTATCAACAGGCTGCAATAAAGTCTCTAAAAAAATGTGGGAAATATAAGTTTGACCATTTCGTTAATTCAGCCATTTTAAGATGCAATCCCCAAAGTTGTGACACTTGTTTACATTTTACCCAAGAGTTCAACTATACGAATTATTGCGGTTTCACAACGGATGCTTTTTAGAAAGCAGTGCTGCATACTTTCGAGTTTTTACATTTTTTCAAATGTTATTAAAAATAATGGAAAAGGAGAGAATACCAAATATTATGGTAGAGATGAACTATATAGAAAAGAGGTTTTCCTTATAGAGTTATATCATTATAGATTCACATCCAATGTCCTTTTCCTGTTTTGTCCTTTATGTTATGCCTTTTACAAGTTCCTATCTATGTGTTCTATCATTCTTTACCATTTTCCCTTTTCTCTCCTTTTTTTTCTCTCTTTTAGGAAGTTGCGTTGTGCGTTTCACACTCCTCCCTGATGAGTTCCGATAGAATGAAACCTGGGTCGGGGGATTGGGCGGTGACGATCAATTTTCTTTAAGAGACATCCATTACCTCCTTGTCCATTGGCAGCAGTGTAAAGTGTGAACTGTGTTCTTTTTTTTATTGTAAAGGCCATATTGTGTTTGTCCCTTTTATGTGTTTCTATCCACCTTTCCTGTACCTTCTTCCAAATATAATAGAAAAAAGATCGTGAGGGAGCCCCCAGAAAGAGATGGGAGCAGCAAATAACAGCAAGTGTGTGAGTAAGAGGAGCAGAAAGGAAGCAAATAAAGGAGGAAGAATGGTAAAAGGAAAGAGGATGATGGAGGCATTCTACTAAACTTATTCGGTTGGAAACAGTTGATAAACGCGATGATGTAGAAAATGAAAAAAAACAAAAGTAACACATATTTAAAACACTTCAATATTTTAATGCCACATTATATCTTTCTTAGGAAGTAGTAGAATTAACAGGCGCTCGGAGAAGTTTTCATTTTTATCATCAAAATATTTAAGTGTTTTTAAATGTTTGTGTTATTTTATTTACTTAAATTTTTGATATTTTTTTTTACAATAATAGTAATTGTTCTATGATACTTAATTGATAGTATGCTGAAATATTAAAAGAGAAAATAAATTTTGTAATTTTTGCAAACCTGTGAGAAATTTCAAATTTGAACCAGACAGAATATTTTTTTAGGAATTGTATTCAATCCGAAATTCTGAAGCTTAATATTTGAAAGATTTTGATCAGATTCATCATTTAAAATCCGAACAGATTCCAGATTTTGATTTGACAGAATTTTATACCAAATTCACATCTAAAAGTCAAACATTAGAATTCTGATATAACTTAAGAGCTTAGGGTGGATCCGATATTTGACTCGGATCATTAGATTTACTAGTCTTTGTAATATTTGAGCTGTAGTAATTTTTTGAACAGTCTTTAGTGACTTTTTTTTGTGAATTCAAAAGAATAAAAAGAATTAACATAATATTCAATTTGGATTTGATAACATTTTACCTCGAACATTTTTTATTTGAAACATTCTAACTATAAAATATGATAATCGGATTCAAATAAAAAAATATATTGTTTTTTAGAATATTCTATTCTAAATGGAAAATATTTTGATTCACTAGGGTTTAGATTTTTGATAGTATTTTTTTTTAGATTTGAAAGAGAAAATTAAAAAAAAATCAGTTTTGCGTACATGCATGGTACTATGGGGCACAGTTTGATGAGGGACAGCCGGATGCCGAAGTATCTCTACCTGCACACGAAGGACTTGCCCTCTTCCGTGTGGATACTCGAGTGGTCCGTCAGCTCGGCCTTGCGCGCAAATGTCTCCCCGCAGTGCTGGCACACAAACGGGCGGTCTCCCTCCACGTGGAGGCGGGTGTGCGCAAGAAGCGTGCGCTTCTGCAAGAACTCCTTGCCACACACCTCGCACGAGTGTGGCTGGCGGCCGTGCAGTCGGCCGTGGTTGACCAGCTCAAACTTGCGGGCGAACGTCGCACCACAGTCCGGGCATACGTATCTGCGAAGAAGAGAGGACGAAAGATACGCGTTTAAAAAAAAACAGCGACAGATTAAATCGGTATTAAATTTATCTCCGACTTTAGGTGAAAGATATTCAACCAGCCATGCTAGGTGTAGTTCAACGATTAGAAATGAACACTCAAAACCTTTTGGATATTCAAGATTTAGAGAAAATATCGAATTGGATATTAAGAAAAAATATATTTGTTTACTTTCAAAATTTTGTATTAAAATTTATTTTACAGCTCTAAGGGGAGTATGCAAGAACCTCACTAAATGGATGTTAAGTGGACGCACTACGTTCAAAGGCTCCGCGTCAAACTACCCGTCAGGGTTATGTGCTAATGGTTTTAAAAATTAGGAAGAGTGTATTTATAGGAAGTGTACCCGCATTTGCGAGGGGAGAGAGTTGAAAAATCACCCTCGACCAAGATTCGAGCCTAGACTTAATAATTTAAAACTTAACCGGCTGTTTTAATGCTATAATGAATGAACTAAAAAAAACAAACTTAATGACTACTTCAATTTGCTTTTTATATTTCAATTTCAATTTATAATCATAATTTTTTTTTCCAAGATTTGGATTCAAATTCAATTGTTTGTTTGCGAGCCAGATAAAATCAGTCGGCGGACCAAAAGGTTGTCAACCCCTGCCTCAGACCACGCTATCGAAGAGTGTTGTCATCTTTCGTTTGATTGAATTTGATCACACTATCAGGTAGGTTTGGGCGAGCACCCGAAATTTTGGGCATTAAATTGGGCACCTAAAAATCCCGGAATGTCGAACGGATATTTTTTATGCGCGTATTTCGATCGGGCATCTAAAGAACTTGGTAAGTATATAATACCATGTTAGCACTAACATATAATTTAAACTTTGAAAAAAAAATAGTGCAACTGATATTCATAGTAGGCCTATTATCTTTTATTAATTTGTAAATTATTATGTTTGTTTTCAACTAAACTACAATAATGTTTCTCACGGGTTACAAGTCTACGACATAGCGAAATCAAGATTCCTACAATTTAATTTTCTCTGTCAATGCCAACAACATAACAGATTCAACATTTCTACATTGACATTTTTAAGCCCTATGCTTGCGATAACTTATTTTAAGTGAGCAAATATAGAAAAACTGGTTATGTTCTAACAGAACTTCCACAAAGCAAAGCGAGATCTGCTCTAATATTAACTGTAAATAATTGGGCATAAACTAACCATTAACATTTTTTGGGGGGGATCAAATGTTACTGTTTTAACTTGTAATTGAAAAATTTATAGGCCTGTGACAAAGTTGTTTCTATCTTTTTGAAAAAAATTAAATTAGACCGTTAAATTTATAATTTGAAATTTTAAGGGGCCTGTGAAAAAGTTGTTTCTATCTTTTTTTTAAATTAAATTTAATTAAATTAGACCATTAAACTTGTAACTTGAAATTTTATGGGCCTGTGAAAAAGTTGTTTCTATCTTTTTTTAAATTAAATTTAATTAATAATAATAATATTTAGCACCGCGTCTTACTACCCGTTCGGGTTGTACGCTTTTAAGTACTAATTACGTTAATGGATTAGGAATTGGGTAGGTTGAATTAGAGGAAGCGAACCCACATTTGCGTGGAGGGAGAGAGTGGAAAACCATTTAGGAAAAACCACCCCCAGTTCACCCGACCAAGATTCGAACCTCGATCTCCTCGTCCTCGGCGGTCGAGCTCAACACGACAAGCTAACGCGTTAGCCAACTATGCCACCTAGGTGAGTTAAATTTAATTAAATTAGACTGTTAAAGTTGTAACTTGAAATCTTATAGGCCTGTGAAACAGTTGTTTGCAAAATTAAAAGCCCGCCCGATAGTAAAGAGAGAGACATACGGGTGTTGCCCCCCGTGGAAGCGGGAGTGAATCACTAAGTGGTCCTTCTGGGCAAAGGACTCCCCACACTCCTCGCAGACGTACGGCCGCTCGCCCGAGTGGAACTTGACGTGGGTCACCAGGTGTCGCTTCTGCGGGAACGTCCGCCCGCACTCCTTCAGACAGAGAACGGCAATCGTTCCGAAATTTATGTAATTTGGGTTACACGCTTATGTACTAATTAGGCTAATAGTTTTAAGGATAAGGAAGGTTAAATCTAGAGGAAGTGTACCCCTATTTGCGTGTGTAGAGTGGGAAACCGTTTAGGAAAAACCACCCTCAGTACACTCGACTGGAATTGAACCATGAGCTCCATGTCATCGGCAGTCTAATCTATTGCGATAGTAGCACCTTAGACCGTGTGGCCACTGAAGTGGGTGAACCAACATCTTGATAGCATGGCTTCCCTCCCCCCCTCCCTCAGATAATTACAAACTTAAGGAGGTAATACAGTTTGAACTAGATCTCATATATAGTTTATTATTTCCTGTACTATAATATTTATAAATGACACAACCGCCAAACATAAAACCTATTAGTTTTATTAATATAGATCTACCCTATGTTGATCCTTCGATAAATTAAAAAAAAGGCTAATTATGCAGTAATCCTTAGGGTAATATTACTACACAAAATTTGAAAACCCTTTTTACTGGTAATTAATTACTAAGCAAATAAGCCCAATATTTATTTTCAATAAATGGAAAATTGATACCCGGTCAGGGGAATCGAACCCAGGACCTTCGCCTTAGTACACCAATGCTCTTACCACTGATCTATAAAGGAATCGTCACATGCCCAGAGTCAGTCTCCCCCTTAAGTCTTAAGGTAGAGCCTGTGATGTACCTGCGGAAAACGTCGACTACGAATGTGTGATCGATTAAAAATCACGAGATATTAGATAACGCAGCAACCATCAACTCGGTAGCCAAAATAGGTTGAAATTAGTGACTTTTAGGCAAAGAATCAACTCCTAGGTGTCAGATACAACACCCCCCCCCCCCCCCC
>CABFVX010005634.1:6013-48698 GCA_902151425.1 Timema shepardi | reverse complement strand
ACATTAGCGTAAGTGCGTATAACCCGAACGGGTAGTAAGACGCGGTGCCAATAATAATAATAATAATAATAATAATAATAATAATAGGGGATAAAAATAATAACTACTTTTACTGTGCATGTCGCGTCTTTCATAGGCTTCCCTGCTATCCTCACCCCATTTGACTGTCACCTATTTTAAAACCAGGCACTAAACAACGCTCATTGTGTTATATTTTAAGATTTTTTTTTATAAGGAACGATGATACGAAGAAGAATTGCGTGAATCTCTCTAGGTCCACATACCCAATTTATAATATTTTCAATAATTCTAATAATTATGTGTCTTGTGATGGGCGTTACCTGAAAATATGGCACACTTCAGAGTAAAGGATTGTCAACAATAAAATTGTTTTTCTGAATAGATATTAGCTGTGTAATCCAATCTATCTTACATAAAACTATGACACGTTATCTACCTAAATAGATAGAAGACGCTACATAAATGCTCACTTTTACAACACTCCTTAAGAATATGTTATTTTGTGTATATAATGCTCCATAAATCTTGCTCACGTCATTTATAAAGTCCGATTTTCATAGGAAGGGACTTTTAGAAAATACTAATTTATTTCTTTTGGTCAAAATTAATAACATATTTTAACTAGATTACTAACATTATTTTATAGTTATTGATAATATTTATCATAAGTTACCGCAGCAGATCATATGACTTGACGTATGAATATGTGAAATTAGACCAAGTAAAATATTGTATAGCTGCACTTCCTACGAAAATTGAACTGTATATATAGTTTTATAGTGTCTAACGAACCACTCGCTTTCAAGCCACTTTTTTCCCCCCCCTTAAGTGAAATTACTGAACGGAGTTTTGAATAATGGTGATTTATTGACGGTTATTTCTGATATTCGAGCTCAACCATTTATAAGCTACTTTTTAAATGTGTGTTTAGTAGAACGTCTATTAACTGAAAGAGGTTATCTTGATCAATAGCCTGTAGATATGGAAATTAAATAATAAATTATATCTTTAAACTCATGTCTTGAAAATATAGATTTAAAACAATCTGAAGTTTCGAGTTCAGTTAGATTCCATTTATTCAAATAATATATATATATATATCAACACGCATAGGACTTACATTATCACTAAGCTATATGTGCAGAAAAACTTATACGCATTGATCAATATTACGAGTAATTAATTCATCTAGAATATCTGAAAACGTTTTGAATGAAAACAATCTTACTAATATTATATATTCAAAAGTTTGAGTGTTTGGATGTTTGGATGTTTGTTATTCAACCACACCAAAACTGCTGAACGGATTAAATTGAAACTTTGTGCGTTGGTAGAATATGTAATGTAATTACATATATGACTATTACTAACCTTTGATTTTACATTGATAATAGTTCAAAACGAAAACTTACGCATCACCTAACCTGCATAACATTTATAAAGAGTGAAAATATGAGGGTAATTTTGTTGTTTTCACTTGTAAATACGAACTCACCTTTATGATAAAAGTTCAATTGTATTTTTGGTGTGTAGGTTTTTGTTTTGAACTTATCTTTACTAACTTTAAAAAGGTGTGGTTTAGTAAATTGTTTTTCTTTTTTAGGTGGTGTTCAATGACTTCCTCAAATGAGAAGTTATTTTTGTAATCGATCCTCGAAAGTAGTTGAAAAATGCCAGGGACGCGTAAATCGAATTTGTCACAACGTTCAAATAAAGCTAGAATGATGAAATTGTCCAGGATCCAGGAAACTTCAGCCCAAGTTTAGTTTAGTTTAGTTTAGTTTAGTTTAGTTTAGTTTAGTTTATTTGTTTGTTAATGAGACATATTACATACATTTTTCAAGGATAGAAGGAATACAAATGCCAACATTTAAGTTTTAAAATGTAAGTTAGACCTATAATACATGACGAAAAAATTTACAACTGAAAAATATGCAGGGAAAATTTTCAAAAAAAAACCCGCTGCTTCAGCCCAAGTAGAGGTTAGAAGGCCAGAACAGGTTCAGCTTCAGGCAGCTCGCAAAGCGACCGAATCTCCAGAGCAGTCAAAGCAACGGAGTCAACAGAACGCTGCTTATCTGGTGTCCCAGTGAGCTGCGGAGATACGGGGCGAATCTTAGGTTCAGCGTGTTCTCTTATTGTGTTCTTTTAAAATTTTTAATAATAATAATGTGATTCGTTGATTTTTGGCAAAGATTTTATAATCTCAAGTTCGGCGCGAGGAGCAAGCTGAGTGACAGGCCAGTTTGAGAGCTGCTGAAATTCATGAACAGACAAAGCAACGACGTGAACACAATGCTGCTCATACGGTGTCTAAACGAGCTGTCGAAACTATAGAGGAAGCCGAAGCTCGAAGACGTGCTGTTGCTGAAAGATTAGCACTGCGGCGGCAAATATTCAACAGAAACACGTGGAGCGTTTTTGAACCTGCTGCGTTAGAATACGATGCAACTCTCGACTATAGCAGCCATAGGCTCATAGAAACGAAGAGGATGGACAAAGAGTGTCTATTACACGGAGTGTTGAAATGGGAGAAGGAAACACCTGAAATGTGTTGTTTTGGTGGTAAAGTAATTATTTCTCGAATACAGGGACCAGTGCAAATATTAAAAGAGCTTTTCTTATGTGAGAATGAAGAGCTGCCTCGGTTTCCGAACAACGTTAGAAAATATAACAGTTGCTTCCACATGACGTAGTTTCCATGCCAGGGTTTTCACCAACTTTTATCATTTAAGGACAAGTGTACCACATAATCGGATCACTTTTTCTAGCGCTAAATACAAAGCCACCTTTTTTATGGATATATTTCATGGAAAATGAAGCATCAGAGACTGAAAGGCGCGTTAGCATTGTCCTAGGAGCTGAAAGAAATACGTTACTAAAAATACGGAGGATACTTAACGAACATAATATTTTAATTAAGGAATTTAAAACCACCATGGAGAATATGCCCGATGAGAGCTGCAAGGTTGTGATTCACCCTGACCGTGTGCCACGAGCGGAGCTACAATCCGCTCAACAGAAATGACGTAGCAGCCACCGTGGCGGGAAACGAACATACAGCCAACAGGGACATTGTGCTACGCGCGTGGGATAGCACGCTGTCCCGCGTTGCTGACACACACACAGGTCTTACGATGCCTTACAGATCCCAATTATTTTTTGAAAGGACCAGGAAGGATATCACTTTGAAATATCTCAAACTTATCCTCAAACTGGCCAGCCTGTGCCAAACAAAAAAGTCTCCTATATGAATTTTTATGCATTTCAAATCATGATGCGTCGAAACGATTTTAATTTACTTCTTCGTTGCAGGCGGCTGTTACATCTATTCCTGGTCGACATGTATGTGAAGATTTAAAGTTAACGCTTGAGATTAAAATAAAAGTAAACAAAATGATACATCTGCTCACTAAAGCAAGAATATTTGGCGAATACCAATGCTCCATTTAATCGATAGAGTGGCAAAAACGCGGATTACCCCACGTCCATACTTTACTGTGGTTAAAAGAAAAATTGTGGCCTTACCAAGTAGATCACACCATTAGTGCTGAAATTCCAGACCCAGACAGTGACAAAACACTACACAACTTAGTGGTCAAACATATGATCCATGAACCATGTGGTGCGCAGAACACGTCATCTCCGTGCATTAAGGATGGCAAATGTACAAAGAAATACCCCCGTGTTCTATTAATGGACACGCAGACAAATGAAAATGGATACCCTCTCTACAGTCGTACAGCAACACAAGATAGGGGGCGCACAGCCATCATAAAACGTGGTGAAAATGACGTATCGATAGACAATAGCTGGATAGTGTCTTATAATTCCCTGATCTCAAAACTATTTGATGCACATGTTAAAGTGGAGTTTCGCATCTCAGTGCAGGATATCAAATACATTTGCAAATATATCAACAAATTCAGCGATCAGGCAATTTTTCACGTTCGGCAATCAGGCAATGTGAACATTGATCCTGCAGTAAAAACGTTCAGGGCTGGCCGGTACGTAAGCAGCAGCGTGGTGGTGTGGCGTCTCTTGGGCTTACCATTGCACGAGAAACATCCCACTGTCGTCCACTTGTCAGTGCACCTGCCCAATGGCGAGCGCACTTACTTCAATGAGCAAAATTTCGGAGAAAGAATCACGGCACCCCCAACAACGTCATTGACGGCATTCTTCCACCTCTGCCAAAATGATAATTTTGCAAAAATCCTGCCCTACTATGAAGTGCCGTGATACTATACCTAGAATGCACCGAGAAAATATTAGAAACGCCACGTGCAAGGAACACCTATCGAGGGCTGGCCAGGCGTGAAGGCTGGGGATGCACCGAGTCGGATATATATACCGTGCATCCTATCAACTTTGAGTGCTACTGTTTACGCATGTTGCTCAATATAGTCCGGGGCCCAACGAGTTTCGAAAATCTAAAATCTGTGGATGGCCAAGAGCTTGCTACGTTTAGAGAAACATACGAGGTGCTCGGACTTTTGGAAGACGACAAAAACTGGAACGCGACCATGGGCCAAGCTGTGTTATGTCGCTTACCTGCAAAAATTAGAGAGCTGTTTTCAATATTAGTGTTCACTTGCAGACTCTCTAACCCTCACCAACTATGGGGAAAATACAAAAATGCACTTTCAGAGGATATTGCGCACAGATTACAAGGAGAGAATGATGATTTAATCATCAACAAAGCATTGGAAATAATTGAAGATAAGATCATTTCTATGACGGGAAAGAGATTCGCAGATTTTGGTTTTCCTACACCACAGCAAGATGAAGTGTTGTCTAGCGATGTAGTCAAAAAGATCAAATACGATGCCCCCGCACTACAAGCATATGTAGATGAAATAATACCACGTATACTTCCTGAGCAGAAACACATTTTTGATACAATCTTGCAGCGCATACAAAGTGAATAAGGGGGACATTTTTTCTTGAAGCACCAGGGGATACGGGCAAACATTTTGTACTTAATCTTTTGTTGGCACAAATCCGTAAAGATCGCAAAATAGCCTTGGTGGTGGCTTCTTCGGGCATCACTGCGACTTTTCTCAGCGGTGGGAGGACTGCACACTCGGTTTTTAAATTACCACTTAATATTGCAACCGAAGAATATCCAACTTGCAACATCAGCAAGAGCAGTGGACGCGATGTTCTTATGCAGCAGTGCAAGTTGATCGTCTGAGATGAGTGCACGATGTCACACAAGAAGGCGGTAGAAGCGTTAAACCCTAGCCTGCAGGATATCCGTAGCAACGAGACGCTGATGGGCGGGGTGGTAGTTTTGCTCGCTGTCGATTTCACACAGGCCCTACCTGTGGTTAAGAGGGGTGCTCCAGCAGATGAAATGAATGCGTACCTCAAGGCATCACCACTGTGGGCTAAAGTTGAGAAACTTCATCTTACGTGCAATATGAGGGTATAGCTTCATAACGACCAAGAATCTGGAGAATATGCCAGTAAACTGTTGCAAATTGGAGTGGGTCGCTTACAAACCAATGAAGAGGGAAAAATTACGTTTATGAATGAATTTTGCAACCCAGTGATGTCGGAGGAGCAGATCATTTCTAAAGTGTTCCCAAATTTACAAACCAACATGACCAACGAAGAGTGGCTGTGTGAGAGAGCAGTATTGTCGCCAAAGAATGACTATGTAAATAAAATTAACAAATACATATTAGACTGCGTAGTCGGTGAAACAAAGGTGTATACGTCGATAGATACCGTAATGGCAAGTGATGATAGTACCACCTATCGTGTAGAGTTTTTTTTAAATTCATTGGAACTACCAGGTGCGCCATCATATAGTCTTGAATTGAAGATCGGCGTCCCCGTTTTGCTGATGCGTAATCTTGATGGATAGAGGTTGTGCAGTGGTACTAGACTATGAATCACTGAGCTGGGGAGAAACGTCATAAAGACTTCTATATTCACAGGAGGATGTAAAGGAGATGAGGTTTTGATTCCACGGATTCCTATTATTCCCAACAATCTGCCTTTTCTATTCAATAGGTTAAAGTTTCCACAGAAGATGGATTTTTATATGACTATCAACAAATCACAGGGCCATACTTTAAAAGTAGCAGGAATGCACTTAAACACTCCGTGTCCCTCGCATGGTCAACTGTATGTCTGTCGCCTGTTCAAGAGCACCGAGTGCCCGAAACTTACATGTACTTTCCGAAAACAACAAAACGTACAACGTCGTATACAGAAACATTTTGCTGTAATACATAAGTGAAAATTTAAATTTTACTAATATTATAAATGCGAAAGTTTGTGTGCTATGATTATAATGTGATTGAAATTATGTTATTTAAGAAATTGTGATTAAATATTTTGTAATTAAAGTAAATAGTAATTAGTATAACGTAGTATCATACTAATAAATAATAAATATGTGATTTTTAGCTATGTAGCTCGCAAAAAATATTATTTCATTTATTTATTTATCTTACTGATTATGAAGATAAAATTTAAAAAATAATTAATAATTGATAACTTAAATAATATATATTTCTTTTACTACAAAATATTTAAAAGTGAAAATTAAAATGTTTTAGTAAAGATAGCATCATACGGCAAAATTATTTACAGCGAGAACTGAGGAAAACGCATAGATACTTGAAAAAAAAAGTTTGAATTTTGACCAAAACAATTTAGTTAAAAATTAATAGACTTTATCAATAATTGTAGGCTAAGCCGTGACTGGTAGAAACTAGTTATTTAATGAATTTGAAATTGAAAATCAATCTACCTTTTGTAAAATAACTTAATTAAAAGTAATCTACTAAGTTATACAGTAGAGTATTGTTAATCCGAACTAATTTGGACCAAGACTTATTTGGATTACAAGATTTTTCAGATTAACCAAAATCTTTCCTATAATGCAAATTAAGAATCCCCTGTAAGGTCTAATGGGCGTGTTACGTGTGTGCTATTCACGAGAGACGGAGGCGGTGTTGGTAAACAGGTTTACTTCATTACAACAAAAGGGACTTACTGATTTTATGAACATGACAAATAAATAAATAATTGTTATAAGCTCCCTAGAATATGCTATTTTCACCATTAAAAAAAACTGATTGAATTTATACATGATTTATTTTCGATACTTTTTACTATTACAATAGATTTAGTTTTAAAATTAAATTAGTTTTTTCTTCCACTTTTGTTCGGATTAACCAGATTTTAGGATTAGCATAGTTCGGATTAACGAGATTCTAATGTAATGTGATTTGTTTTTGCATATAGAAATTTAATTAAAAATTATTAGTGTACTTTACATTAACACTAACTAAATAAGTTTATTTCTTTCAATCTAATTCATATTATATTAATACAGTTGTATGTATATATTATAGTAATATATATAAATGAATACCATGTATAAATGTATATATAACTGTAATACTATAATATGAATTAAATTGGATGAAATAAATAATATAAGTAATATTATAGTAATACAGATATATATATATATATATATAAAGCTATATTACTATAATATGAATTGTGTGAATTAAATATATTTATTATAAATATATATATGGTTGTGTGTGTGTGTTTATATAAACTATTTTAATATTATTACCATCTACTACCAGCATGTGATGCTATAAGTATTTCTGAAACATACTTATATCTATGTATTATCTAGGGTTGGTAAAAACTATTGTTATTAATTTTATCTTACAAAGGATGTGCTGTTTTTAATTTTCGTTAGTTAAATGTCTCAAAGCAAGTCTAGGAGCTGATTTAATAGTTTAATTAGATTGTATACTTCCCTCCTTTATGGAGACATTTAACGTATAAAAACAATATTTATTTCATATGGAAAAAATAAAATATGTAATAAATTTTTTAAAAATATCAAATTTTCATATTCTTGGTTATATTATTATTATTATTATTATTATTATTATTACTGCACCGCGTCTTACTACCCGTTCGGGTTATACGCACTTACGCTAATGTGTAATGGTAGGGCGACTGTGAGATGAAATGGAGGACCTTGATGTCTTGTCAGAGGTGAAGGAAGGGTTTGGTAATCAGATAAATCTGTGCCGGGACCGAGGATTGAACCCCGGCCGCCAGCATAATCTTGGTTTTATTTAACAGCTGCTAATTAAGCTACTTACTACAGGGGTAATAAATTTGGAAATGAATACTTTATAAAAGTAAAGTTATGTCTTTGTTCATATTCTCATCTGTAGACACAATACTGGCCTGTTTCTAAGTATTTGGGCTTGTGATCTCAAACATATAAATGACATTATATTGCTGGCATAGATTCAATGACAATTAATACACATGATTTTCAGTTTTCTAGCTCCTTTTATTATACATTATCGTTACGCATTTATTTCGTGCTACGCGTCTTTCCAAATATCCATACTATCCGAATATTTAAAACAATAGAGTGAGAATGAGAAAGTATAACTGTGAAGAGGAGGTATACCTGCATTTGCATGAAGGTATATTGGGAAACTATTGAGCAAAACCATTTTCACAGCATATCAGGCCATCATTTGAACCTCAACCTTTCTTTACCGGTAAATAAGACTATAAGAGATTAGCGTATTTTTTTCGTAGGCTTACCAGAGAGATATAAGTCGAGAAATAAGTTCTTTTGAGAGGGGAACTTGTAAAATTGTTGGAAAACATTGTATTGACCCAATGCCTTTGACTTTCGGATAAACATTTATCGAACAGTTGTCAAATAAATAAAAACTCCGTGATGAGCGATTAATCGATAATTTACTAAAGTTATCGATACATTGTTCTGGGGATCAACTTTATCTTCGTTATCAGTCGGTGAATATCACTATCACATGATAACTGACACGTGTTAACTATATCAAACAAAATATTCAGCTCCGAATGCAAGTCATGACCAAATCCTGACGCAAGGTTTATCAATTAGTGCTCTTATTCTTGATAAAAGTGAGCGGCATTTATCAACATTTTAAATACCATACCTTGAAGCGGTCGGTTCCATTTTTCAGCGAAGATAATAGACGTCTCGATGTCCGTCCACCTTACTTCTATATACAAGGCTACAATTTATTCGTAAAACTTTGCTCCTGGCCAAACGTTAAGTGTCTTTACAAGGTGGAACATTGAATCTGACCGTCTCTAATGCACGCGTTCACTGGCTAGGAAGAAGTTCACATATTTAAACTGGAAGTTGATCCTAAACGAGACCACGGAGCCTTATTTGGGTCCATTATGACTGGTAAAATACGATGTTTAAGACACTACATTCTATGTATGGTAGAAGAGCCGGTAGCTATGTTACCTGAACTATAAGTAGACACTAATTTATCTCAATTACTACCAAGAAAAGGCGATATCTAATGATGTACAATTCATGCGATTAAAGCACCGTTTATCATAATATAATTTTTTCCTGTTATAAAAATTACATACATTATATTTGGTGCATTACATATATTAAAGCAGGCCTTCTCTGATCAATTCTAAACTACAATGGAGGGGATGTCTTGTTTTGAATAACAAAGTAAGCAATATATTGTTAGCTAGACATGCAAAATAACACAAGTTTATTGGGTTTTATGTCTGAGGGATGTTTCCAATAATCTGACAAGGCTATGCACGTTATAAAGTGAATTAATGTATTTATTTTTTAAACTACAGTTTTGATCTTCACAAAATAACTTGAATATTAACGTTTTAAAGGTGTGATATTATTATTACAGAATATTATGTTTACCCAATGTTTATTTATGAATTATTGATATTATAGTAGACCCGACGGCAATATGGAAATTTCTCGTTCATAAACAATGTCTGAAGTTTCAAACTATAATGTTATATCTTTCAATTTAAATAAGCCAATAATCTCTAACATACTTATGAATGTTGAATTTTACTTATTACAAATGATGATAAAAGCAGACCTTTAACATGCACAGTTTAATGGGTTGATGGAACACAATCAATAATACATAATTATCCATAAATACCTGATAACAGGATAGTATTTTGTTTTTGCTCCACGTCTCATAACCTGGTTTGAGATATTCTAATTTAACTACCCTATTAGGGTAGGGATGAGGAATGTGGAGTTTATAGGTAGTGTACTCACATTTGCATGAATTATTATTATTATTATCATTATTATTAGCACTGCGTCTTACTACCCGTTCGGGTTATACGCACTTACGCTAATGTGTAATGGTAGGGTNTACGCACTTACGCTAATGTGTAATGGTAGGGTGATTGTGAGATGAAATGGAGGACCTACAGTTTAACTTGGAATCCGAACCATGGTGGAGGCCTGGAATTTCCCACATTCATAAGATGTCTTGTCAGAGGTGAAGGAAGTTTTTGGTAATCAGATAAATCTGTGCCGGGACCGAGGATTGAACCCCGGCCGCCAGCACAGAAGTCTGACACCTTACCCCTAGACCACCAGGTCACCTCTCATTTGCATGAAAATATAATGAAAATTATTTAGGAAAAGCACCCTCTGTGGGCCTCTATCTGTCTGGCTCAGAGTCCCCTTTGCCAGCATACAATACTTGACGTTAAGCCGTGGGCCCACCAATTAGGGTATTAGTAATATACTTATAGCAATTAATAAATTATTTATTAATGAAGATAATTAAAGTGTCACTTAAGTTAGTAACGATTAAAAAAGGTTTCGTGATGGTTCTAAATCAACATTGCTAGTGGGAAAAGAATTTCAATATCAAACAAACTAATAAGAAATTAAAGTAAAGTAAAGTTGAAATAGTATTCATCTTGAAATTTAAAATAAATAATTTAATCAATTGATAAAATATTAATTCACATAAATGAAACTTTTACTAATTTTAAATTATAGTAGAATAATGTTGCATTCAATATAATTACATATTTAATATTTTAAAAATTAATTTGCAGTGGAAGGCATTAATGTATAGTCCCTCGCGATCAAGATTATATATTTTAAACTGATTGGATGTATTAATTCAATGTGGTTATGTTCTTTTGCATTTAAATATAATTCTATCAACCCACTTTAATGATAGTATGGAAGTATTACCCACCCTCACCGGAAGTCGTAGTCGGGTGTATGAAGGTCTTTATTCTAAGATGGTTTCCGACTTTTCCTTCAAGCAAATACGAGTACATTTCCTATAAAATTCTACACTCTTCATCCATATTCTATTAACGTAATATTAATGTATGGATTAAATCCGAACAGATACTAAGTCACGGTAAAAACAAATCATCTGCACAAGAAGCTATATTTTCCTTGGCATCTATGACACCAGACCTAGTCTAAGGGGAAGGGATGACGAAGGGTCATCTAGCACCGGTTATTTTGGTAAACAGTGACATTACTTACGAAAAGTATTATCTGACGTATGAATATTTGAACTGTCGGATCCCAACCATCATGTTGGCAATCACACATTACAAAGTCGTTATTTTGTTAACTATGTCTATTCACATATATACATTAATGAAGTAAGGATGAGTATGGAAGAATTAAGAGTAAGTATATCTGCAGTTGCGTGGATGGATATTAGGAAATTATTTAGGAAAGCTATTCCCGACCAAGATTTTAACCCTGATTTCTCCACTATTGGTTATCCAGTCGAAGGCTCGCGTAGAGTGGTAGCAGGTATTAATATCCCGACAACTAGAGATAATTCCTTGTTTTTAGATGGGAGTGCATACATTGACAGCAGGAACTGGTATGCTGGTTCAGGTAGACCGACTGTGACAGTTTACTGGAAGTAAATGTTCATTCGGGTTACCGAAACGAACCTGATCGGACGTTTGTTTAGTTCATTTGTGTTTTATTATTTTATTTTCCTTTTATTCGTTTTATATGACTAAGCAATTATTGAATTATTATTATTATTTTATTATTGTTATAATTTTATTGGAATTTGTGAATGTGATGGATGCGGACACGCTTTTATCAAAGGTTTTTCTCAAACCCGAAATTCAGGACAAAAGATGGAAAGAGTATTCCAACTGGGTTTGTGTTGATGCCTGCTGGCGAGATATATCAAAGGAAATGGATGTTGAAGATAAGTTGTGTAGCAGTGGGCCACAAGAAATAAACAAGAATCTCGATACTCACCCCATCGGACTGCTCCCCGCATCCAAGCACAATACAACCACACTCCCCATCAACCTAAGTAAGACTGATCGCCTGGTGTTGTGAAAAAAAGACTCAAAGAACTTGAGCTACAAAGACTCTAGTGGCAAAGATATTTCACTCGTATACAACTTAGGATGACCACGAAAAGCCAAGACGTATGTAGAAGCTTTGGTCATGCGCATATTTTGTTCCTGAATGTTCCATTTCTTTGTCCCCTACCCTTTTTCCCGCCATCCAATGTCTCTGGGTTGTGTTGTATATATAGTGGCGGCAGGGCAACCAGTCGTCACTCTTGGATTTTATTATAGTTGAGGGAAGGAGAAGCTCCAGCTTAAGATTTGTAAAATGTAAGATCTAAATTCCTTTTGGCTTCGTAATTAATTTCTTTATATATATTTTTTTACATATATTTATTATCTTATATATCTTTCGGCCTTTTGGTAAATATTATGTACAAATATATTTGAATCCTTTATTTATGTCGTGTAGTCAATTCATAAAAAAAAGGCGATTAGAGACTATATCGATCTAATCATGTGATCTGAGGTGAATCGATTATTGTATCTGAAAATATCGACTTTCGTTAACTTTAGGCTGTAATGCCGATATTTAATTCTATTACTTACGGAGGAAATATCTTGTTATTTTGGGATCTTTGTAAAGCGTTAAATTTAACTTGATTCTTTAAAAGATTGTGATGTCGTTAAGATTTATCTTGTTATTCTGCATTAAAAAAAAGGTTCTAATGAATATTTTGTTATGGCTTTGATATTGCTAGCATTAGTTTTAATGGGATGTAGGTTTATTGTTTTGAAGATTTTTTATGGACTAATTGTAAATAACATATTAGATGTATTTACTTTTAAATGTTTAGTGAATAATATATTTTCACGCTATTTATTACGTCAGGAAAGTACGATTTGGAGTCGTGATCTATAGATAATGTTATTACAGGCTAATGCCTCATTTTATTATTGTATTCTTTAATGCTGGCGCCCAATATAAATATATATATATATAGTTATTACCTTTATTGAAACTTCACCTGCTACCAGATTATTGAAATAATGGCTTGTTGGAAAATTTTGTAGATTTTAATTATCATCTTAGTCAGTTTACATTTCTTATTTATATACTCATATGAAATTAATGTCCTATTAAATAAATATCAATTTGAAGCCACTTCATGCTTTATTTAGTTGGTTTGGCTTACCATTTCCCTTAGGTTGTATAACTTTAATTGTTTTTACTTTAATTCTGAGATAAATATATTTTAAAGATCTCCATGAGGTTAACCGTCCACATATCATCTTCCACAACTGGTGTGAGTTGCGAGATCTGAGTTTAGAATCTTCGAGCTCGGGTATTCAAAGTACAGAATTCCAATCGCTCACTCCTATTGACCCCTTTATTTATCCCCTTTTGATTTTTGTTATTTGGACATCCAATTTGTTGCTTATTTTGGTTAAGGAGGATTCAGTTGATTGAAATAGTTTTCATTGTTTTCCCTACCTATCATTTACAGTGTAAAAACGTGTATAAAATACAAGTAAGAGGTATTTATTCCTTTGTACATCACACATTTTAAAATATAATAAAATATCCATGGTATAATTATAACAGAAGATTCAAAAAATACAAAAAAACAAACGAAATACAATATAAAAATCTAACACCAGTGGTAAATGTCAATCAAATTAATTTTATAGACTATTATTTATAGTGTAATCAAAAAATATTACATCTAAATCTACTACAGTTCATCGAACTTAAAGTGATACTCTATATTTAATGATTAGAAATGACTGTTATTCATTCATTATAAGTTATGGGATATTTTACCATGAGAGAAGAAAAAAGTCTCTCACTTCTCTGGCCGTAGTAGGATACCTTCCTTTTCTATCCCAATTTATTGATTCACCAAGTACGATAAATTCACTGAGATGACTTTTGAACCCCTTGTCTTCAAGTACAGTTTCATGAAATATACAAACACATTTCACATTTTTTCAGCCGGTTCCACCTGCGTTTGAACGGCTTTCGAGAGAATATGCCATTTGGAATACAAAATTTCAAAAGCACATTCGACAGCTTTCCTTGTTTTAGATAACCAGTTATTGAAATTTGTCTTGCTCTCAGCAAGACATTGACATCCGTACGGTTTCAAAAAGTTGGGAAGTAAAGGGTAAGCCTAATCTGCTAACATAACATATGGAGATCTCATGTTGCTGTGAGGCAAGAAATCAGGTTTTGCAAAAATAATATCTTTGCCCTTCAATGAAATTGAATAAGTCTGAACCCAAAAATATTCCTCCCATCACTCTGTTTTAAGTACCCTCCAATGCCAACAGTGACAAACTTATAGTTTGCATTCACTAAACCTTGTAGAATGACAGAAAATATTTTCTTGTAGTTCAAAAACATCGACCCAGAATCACTTGGATAAACTAAACGAATATGTTTGTCGTCCAAACATCCAATAACACAAGGAAAGTTCCAAACTTTTTCAAAGTCAGCTGAATTATTTTAAATAATTCTGTAGTTGGCACTGGTATGTGCAGGGGTTACATTTCTTCCCACAACACATCAACCATTTCTCTGATAATTTCTCCTACAGTTTTATCTCCCATTAGGAAGCTGAATCCCAAAGCTCTGAATGATATTCCAGTAGAGAGGTATCTGAAAAAATGCATTACAAATTTTGCAATGTAACGTTTCCATTAATATTACACAGATGTCAACCTATTAGTTTAGTATAGTAAAAGTTTTTTTTTTTCAGAAGGTGTGCTGAGTAAAAAGTGGGAAAACCTGAGCGATCAGTTCAGTGTTGAATTTGGGAAGATTAGGTCAGCACGTTCAGGCGATCCTGGAGATTATACCTACGACCCAAAAATGGCCTCACTATAAGTCACTATTGTTCTTGAAGGACGTTGTGAATCTTCAGGCTCTGTCGAGTGACTTAATAACAAAATCTCAACCCTTTGAATCAAATGATAAAGTCGATGACAATGAAGGTGAAACCCATGTTTACCAAGATAATAATAATAATGGTTATCCAGAAAATGAGCACCAAGGAAATGAGCAGCCTAGAAACATGCCAAGTGATACACGTAATGTAAATAAAGGCTTTGGATGGGACGAACGTGTAAAAGACAATCGAGGACAGAATAGACGGCGCATTCGCCATCTCAAATACAATGAAAGCATTCTTGAGATCAGAAAGGCCCCCAAGATAATGATGACTTATTGTTTTTTCGTAGTCTCCTTCCTACGCTCGCACGATACCTTCCCATATTTAATTTCATTTCAGGAACCAAATTCCAGGAGTTGTTGAGAAGTTGGCTTTCTACTCAGTCCAGTCATCGTTTCAGTACCATCAAGTTCCTCAACCATCGCTCTTGTCTGCAAAAAGCTATACTTCCTACAGTTCCTCATCAATACTTACATCGTCACAAGTTGAATCGCCATCACCTAATGTTTCAACTACAGAGGTTTATAAAAATTACGAATATTTGCAGTGAAATTATATTTGTTGTTTATATTTTAATGTTGTGATATTGTATTGGATATTTTACTGAAAATTCATCTTAGGACAGTATTTTTATAATGGTTTCACAAATATAATCATTGTTTGTAATAATAATAATTATTATTAAAATGTGGTGGTAATAGTGAGGTGTATCTAATCCACGGAACGTGTCAAACCTTAATGCCCTTGAAATGATGTTAATAGCCGCTACTCTCTTTGACCCTGGTGTTCATGCTGTTGTAACAGCAACACACGCTTCTACTGTAACACAATAACGAGCGCACTTTACAACCAACCCCCCCCCCCCCGCTCCTCCCCATATAGACAAAGTGCTATAAAAACCCGAGCCATTATTGAAAAATTAGCATAATATGCTTCCTAGCTAGATGCTTGAAATATTTTTTCTATCCCCGCACCTTAATACCTGTTCAGGTTATATGCGCTTATGATAATTACTCTAACGCGGTAGGGATGAGGAAGAAGGCATTCTTTTAGAGGTAATCTCTCAGCATTAACGTGGGAAAATCTGACCAAGATTCGAACCCCAATCTCCCCGTCGTCGTCAAGCCAGTTTAACAGGGAGGCCCGCAGGGCCACTCTGAGATTAAGAGTTTGTATAAATATTATAAGTAGGCTAGTCCAGCCCAAAAGTGCCTTCAGCCAACAAACAGAAGGTTATAGATTATAACTAACAAACTAATAACTAGCGCCCTTCACCAGGCCTCCTGCTGCCTTTAGGGTTGATAGTTTGGCGCATGCGTGAGCATTTCTAACAGCATTCGCCTTTCAAATTGTCAAGGTCACATCTCCACCCACGCATTTGGATAATTTTGAAACATTTTTATTATATTGTATCTTATTTTTAGGAGACAAGGATAACCTTAAAAAGCGTATTTTGAGGACCCCTCAGCATTTTGGGGACCTCCTGGTCCCCTGGAGAAAAACTTCTGCAGGCACCCTTGCAGTCTATCATGAGAGTGACGCTTTAGACTAATCGGCCAATGAAAGTTTTAGTTCATTTCATTAAAATGTATCCTTCTCATCTATTTACCCATAGCTCGTAACAGTAATAATATACTGGACCTAAAGGATATAATGTTTAACATAACGATATCGGATTAAGTAAACCAACTACTTGAAGGGACATATCTTCGAGTTGCAGTGTTTATTACGCTTACGTTGAAATACTTTGTGTTTTATTATAAACCAGTCGTTGAATCCAGGTGAAAAATTGTCTTAGAGCCATTTAACACGAGGCAGCTATCTCTCGTCAACCATCGCAGTCAATTATCACTGAGCCATTTCACACAAGGCAGCTATCGCCCGGCAACCATCGCAGTCAATTATCACTGAGCCATTTCACACAAGGCAACTATCGCCAGGCAATTATCGCAGTTCAATTATCAATGAGCCATTTCACACAAGGCAACTATCGCCCGTCAACCATCGCAGTCAATTATCACTGAGCCATTTCACACAAGGAAAATATCGCCAGTCAATTATCACTGAGCCATTTCACACAAGGCAACTATCGCCAGGCAATTATCGCAGTCAATTATCACTGAGCCATTTCACACAAGGCAACTATCGCCCGTCAACCATCGCAGTTCAATTATCAATGAGCCATTTCACACAAGGCAACTATCGCCCGTCAACCATCGCAGTCAATTATCACTGAGCCATTTCACACAAGGCAACTATCGCCCGTCAACCATCGCAGTCAATTGTCACTGAGCCATTTCACACAAGGCAGCTATCGCCCGTCAACAATTACCGCTAAGCCTTTGCTCTGTACAAGAACAATCAATAACAACTTAAGAAGAGTACAAGAAAATATAGGTCAGTTATCATGGATTAGGAGGACGGGGCTCTTATTTGTGGCTCCTTAAATCTATAATAGACACACCACCTTGCCTCCGGCCGCCTATTCATATCTGTGAAAGGGGACATCCCCATTTAATCAATGATACATTTTTTGGCCATGATGGGAATCGAACTCGAGACTCCTTGACTCAATGGCAGACACGGTACCGACTGAACTATGGCATCAAACAAAACAATACAATTTTAACTACACATCAATTATAGGAATGTTCTTTCATTGCGGTGACCTGGCGGTCTAGGGGTAAGGTGTCAGACTTTTGTGCTGGCGGCCGGGGTTCAATCCTCGGTCCCGGCACAGATTTATTGTTCGGATTCCACGTTAAACTGTAGGTCCTCCATTTCATCTCACAATCACCCTACCATTACACATTAGCGTAAGTGTGTATAACTTGAACGTGTAGTAAGACGCGGTGCTAATAATAATAATAATAATAATAATTCTTTCATTGGAATTGATGGCACTTTCAAGCCTTAATATAAAACTATTTAATCTAGACGATTAATAATAATAGTAAAAACAGATGGAAATATCCTTTAAAAGGGTCCAGGGCTATTGGTGAAAATCCCTAATCACTTTACATTACTTATGATTGGCTTAAAATAACTTCCTCGTGACGTATGTGATCATTATAAATGTTTATTAAAGACTATGCAGTAAAAAACAGACCGACAATGGATAGCCAGAAAACTTTCCGTACCAAGAATTAGATTCAACAGGTGCTTGTAGGTTGGCACCAATTGGGATACTGGCCGGCGATTGTTGCCCCGTAAGAATGACACCGTATAAACACGTGATTAACCAAGCATTCGCCGAGTGAGTGACAGTTGTCTTGGCGGGAAACTATTCCACAAATCACCAACAGTGGGCAACTTACGAGCGAGTGTTGACGGGAGATGGTTGACCAGCGGTAGTCGCGTCGTGTGAAACGGCTCTTAGTGCATTTTATTGCTTGTGTAAATCACAGGGTTTGAAGTGAGGCTCGGCGATAGTTACAACGTCTTGTAATTTTTGTTCAGATCTGCAAATCAAAACAATTTTTTAGAGAACTAACTCAACCTCTTTTTTATGACACTGGCAACCCTATCATAATAGCGTAAACACACATATTAACTTGAATTAAATATAGATTTTAATGGAATATCTTTCACCGATATGTAGATATAGATTTTACAATCAATTTTTTTTAGCTTTACGTTGCATGGATTGATAGGTATTTTTCACTAAATTTACCTTAATACACGTCTAAGTAATCCACATTTAACCATACTAGTTTAATATAAATGAGATAGGTAGAATTCATAGGAAATTTACACATATATACGGGGTGGAAAAGTGACCACATGGTATAAGGCGTTATACTCGCAATAAACTAGACTATCAATGACGAGTAAATCGTGGTTCGAAAACAGTTAGGTGTATTGAGAGTGATTTTTCCAAAATTATTTCACACTCTCCCCTCTTAAATGCGTGTACATTTCGTCTATATTGAACCTTCCACATCCATAATCCATTAGCGTAATTAGTATGTTGGCGTATAGCTCAACCGGGTAGTAGGATACTGTGCAATAAATAGAAAATATAACTCATATACTGCCAGGCTTGGATTCGAACCTCCGGATTGTGAATCATAGGCACACCAACCTAGACTAGCTGGCTATTTTGTTCACGTGCCCTTCTATGTGATTTATTTCTAGTTAAATACTTCTCAACAGGAGCTCTTGGACGTCATATTTATGTTAACCTGTAAAAAAAAAGTACACGTTCATTTTTTTTATATAAGGCCACGTCTTACTACCTGTTCAAGTTATACTTAAATATTATAGTCATCCTAATATGGTAGAGATGAGGAACGAATTATTTTAGAAATAATTTACCCGTATTTGCGTGTATTATTATTATTATTATTATTATTATTATTACCGCGTCTTACTACCCGTTCGGGTTATACGCACTTACCACGCTAATGTGTAATGGTAGGGTGATTGTGAGATGAAATGGAGGACCTACAGTTTAGCGTGGGATCCGAACCACGGTGGAGGCCTGGCATTCCCCACATTCACAAGATGTCTTGTCAGAGGTGAAGGAAGGGTTTGGTAATCAGATAAATCTGTGCCCGGACCAAGGATTGAACCCCGGCCGCCAGCACAGAAGTCTGACACCTTACCCCTAGACCGCCAGGTCACCCAACCTAATGTTAATATTTTGTGTTCTCTTTTATTTGTTTTCTTTGTTGTTGAATTGAATTGTTGATGTATTAGGGATGTGGTAATGGACTCAAATGATGTAATAAAACTTGGTAGCCTGCTACATTTGTATCATGGCTCTGAATTAAGAAGAAGGACTTTTTAACCATTTACATCCTAATGACAATGTTAGTTATTTTGTTATTGTTAATTTCTTCTCTTTATTACCAAATAGGACTTTTTTATAAATTTATTTTGTTTTGTGGGTTTTGATTAAATTTCTTTTTTGCAGTTATATTCTGCGTTCATGACATATTTAAGTGTGGCGATGTACCAAAACAAAGTAACAATAAAATTGGTTTTCATTGAAAAATGTTATTTACGACCCCCTCCGCTCCCCCCACCCCCAAATTATAGCTAACGACTCCCATGGTAGGCTGTATTGAGCGCTATAAATTGAATCGGTGAGTGAAAAGGATAACATTCCATAAATATGGTAAATTTAAGATAGCAGCTTGTAGTTTTTTTTATAAGCTATCTAATGAATGAACAAAACAAATATTTTGGTCTTACTTTATGCTTAAATTCGGCCTTGAAGTTTTCATTGAGTGGAAGTAGGACAAGTTTCCTGGAATGTTAACCTTTTTCTACTCGACAGTGATCTTGTAAAACTGTTATATTGATGACGGTGGTATATTGAACCATTAATTTTCCCAGTCGTTGTATGTGTGACGCGGTAGAAGGACGTGTTCAAAGCTGGACTAAGCTAAATACTGAAAACAAGTCTTTTGTTAAATTTTGCAACACTAAAAATAAAATGCTAGTAAAGCTATGGTTAAATAATATATTTACAGCGCCGTATAAATCCTACGTTTTGTTACCGTACTGAAAATACTCTTTAAGAATTATTATTATTATTTAGCACCGCGTCTTACTACCCGTTCGGGTTATACGCTTTAAGTACTAATTACACTAATTGAGTGGGAATTGGGAAGGTTGAATTAGAGGAAGTGAACCCGCATTTGCGTTGAGGGAGAGTGGAAAGCCATTTAGGAAAAACCACTCCCAGTTCACCCGACCGAGATTCGAACCTCGATCTCCCCGTCCTCGGTGGTCGAGCTCAACACGATTAGCGCGTTAACCAACTACGCCACCGAGGTGGGTCTCTTTAAGAAGAAGGCCGCCTCTATACAAAATAATTAAGTAGCGGTTCTTTATCAAATAATCATATTTTTGGGAACATAGCAGAGTACAAGAGACCGCGTTACTGACCGCACATATGGCCAAGCAATTCTTTGTCAGTCATAGTGCTGTCAACTGGCGAGTGTAAACATAATTATATTATTTTTTTATTTTTTTATTACATTTTTGATTCACTATTAAATTTTTTTGTCATAAAACTGATATTAGCTGCTTGTTATACCTGCTGTCAAAGCAATGAGTGGAAAAAGGATAACATTCCAACAACTTTAATTGTTAATAACATAATTTACAAATTAATGAAAATTTCCCTTCGCTATTTTGGAATTGAATACTCATTGACTAAGACTAAAATTGCCTTAAGGTAACCTTTTCAACTAAACTTATAGTTTTGTCAATAATCTGTTGCTTTCGTTTTACAGAAAACTTGGAAACTGGAATGTTATCCCTTTTTGCCATCATCGATTCAATTATTTTCTCCTTTTGGTGCACACAAATGCGGATACATTTCCCCCTAATTCTACCTTCCCCATACCTATCGTAACTAATATTATGCGTATAAACCGAATGGGTGGTAATACACGGTGGGAAGAAAAGAGCAGAAATTTTAAACATCAAGCTCTGCTAGTCTAGTCTGGTTTGATGCAGAGCTCGGGGTTTGACTCCTGGCCCGGGTTTCCTTCTACCTTTACATGCAAATGAAGATACATAACCTATAGAAAAATTATTATTATTATTATTAGCACCGCGTCTTACTACCCATTCGGGTTATACGCACTTACGCTAATGTGTAATGGTAGGGTGATTGTGAGATGAAATGTAGGACCTACAGTTTAACGTGGAATCCGAACCACGGTGGAGGCCTGGCATTCCTCACATTCACAAGATGTCTTGTAAGAGGTGAAGGAAGGGTTTGGTAATCAGATAAATCTTTGCCGGGACCGAGGATTGAACCCCGGCCGCCAGCATAAATTTCCTATAAATCATACCTTCTTACTACTCACTGGCCTAATCAAATACGGAGATCTCATTCGGGTGGTAAAAAAATAAAATGAAGCTCAACTGTCGAAACTTCGCCCTTACCCCATAGCTGCGTTAAAAAAAACCCACCATGTTTGGTTTGTATTCGGTGTTATGAAGTGTTTGTGTTGGCCATCTACAAGTTCGTGGCTATCAATCTGATCAAACTGGGTGCAGTAAACTCATTAATACGTTACATGATTTCTACTGGCCCGAGGGAACAAATCTCTCCCCCCCCCCCTTCTCCACCTAATATTACCATTAGTTTCCTGGAGAGAGTAAATAGTCCAGTTATTACTTGCTATCCCACTGTTATGGACGGCTCCCTTAACGTACATCATAAAAAGACGTCCGACGGAGAGGCAAAAATCTCATGAATCCGGGGCCTGAAAGAGGCGAGTTCATCAACATAATAATATTGCTCCAAACCATTTTAATTGTTCAATTACCCTTCTTTAAAAGTCTTGTCGGTAACATGACCATTAACGCATCATCAAGCCGAGCGCATGCCCCATAACTCATGGGTAAAGAAGGTGACTTCTGTCATCGCCAGGTATTGAAAGAAAAAAAAAACTAGTCTCACGCCTTGAAGCAACAACGAGCTACGTCCGCATCTGTTTTCTCTCTCTCTCTCTCTCTCTCTCGTGACTGATGGAGGTTACATCAAGTGGTCGTTCTTCAAGGATGTCTATAGCCTGTCATCACAGTATTCAAATAGTTGCCGAGTCTCCGTGGGGCGACAACCGCTCATCTCTTCTTTAGCTCTCTCCTCTCTGTATAGGGTCTCCTGGATACTATTTACTCGTGGACACAACGTCTATCCACATTGTTATCTCTGTATAGGGTCTCCTGGATACTCTCTACTCATGGCCACAACGTCTATCCACATTGTTATCTCTGTATAGGGTCTCCTGGATACTCTCTACTCATGGCCACAGTGTCTATCCACATTGTTATCTCTGTATAGGGTCTCCTGGATACTCTCTACTCATGGCCACAACGTATATATCCACATTGTTTTCACTAATGTTAGAATTTACAAGAAATGTTTCAGAATTTACGTGGAACGAGAGTGGGATGAGGGGGGAGGGGAGAAGGGGATAAGAAAAAAATATACCCACCCATCTCAACGCACCAGTGCAGAATTATAACTCCGATCTCCCTTTCAACGACAGATTAGGCTAGATTAGCCTAACATTTCGTCGACGTGTTCACTGATGTGTGTTAAGACACAGTGTAAGGAGCTGAATATGATTTTTTAACAGAATATTCCCCTAAATACCCCCTACATTATCCTGCTTACGTCACTTTAAATCATAATTTAAACCACTCAGCAATACGGACATAGATAGTTTAAGAGCAACAACTTAATTGCGTTGAGATTTATAAAAGAATGTTGAAGGGAAAATTGACATATTACCAGTAAATAATTAATATATTTACTGGATATTAAGTAAAGATAATGTATCAATGGAATTTTCACCCACCAATTCTTACGGCGATTGTAAATTAAAAAAACTCATCTATTTATACGCTACAATAATTACTTCAGATGAAATTTAAGTTTAATTTCTCACACCATTAATTTATACTTGATCCAAGTTAGAATCAATCCATATTCTGATAGCGGTGAAATTATAATATTTTAACTGTCACCGAATTAACAGTTTCCCAGGAAAAAGTTATGTTAACTAGTTATCTTAAGTAGGTTATTGTTTTTTTATTTTATTATATCTTACATATTTATAAAATAGGATCAATAATAAATAAATATATTTTCAATAAATAAAATAATTTAAATGTGGATGTAGTTTTAACATTTCCAGATGGTCAAGCTACTTTCATAAAATATTTTAACTTAATATGGTCAACACATTATTCTAATCTATGAATGGTTACATAAAAACCGTCTAAAATTCACTCACAGTTCATTATATTTTATATGGGTTGACAAACTTTAATGTACTATTTTTATAGCATAATTTGTGTTTAATATTTATTTTATTTGCAAGGCATGATATTATTTTACAATAATATTAGTGTTACTTTGAAGCTATAAAATCTATCCAAGGTGACAGCTATATTTTATAACACGACCTCTTGTATAGTGAAAGTAAATGTAACTCTTTTATCTCACAGATAAGGTTTTTTTATATGAAAATTTGACTATATAAATACCAGTCCTCTGTCTGCCATAAAACAGATAAATTAAAATTAATATTTTATCAACTTCGGTTTTCAACAATTAGCTTAGACCAGCATCAGTCAGTGGACACGCAATCTAAACGCCAATCTAATTTAGCTTGGTTCGCTGATAACAAGGTGATGGGTGTACAAAAAACTATTCCTAAAATGTTTCCCACCTTCCTTACATGGAAGTGAGGGAACATTTCTTCTAAACTCTAATTTCATCAACCCTACCTGATTTGTCTGATTACATTTTTATAGGCCGGAATGGTAGTAATACGTGAATGTATATTTTATTTTATTAAAAAAAAAAGGAGGTGACCTGGTGGTCTAGGGGTAAGGTGTCAGACTTCTGTACTGGTGGCCGGGGTTCAATCCTCGGTCCCGGCACAGATTTATCTGATTACCAAACCCTTCCTTCACCTCTGACAAGACATATTGTGAATGTGGGGAATGCCAGGCCTCCACCGTGGTTCGGATTACACGTTAAACTGTAGGTCCTCCATTTCATCTCATAATCACCCTACCATTACACATTAGCGTAAGTGCGTACAACCCGAACGGGTAGTAAGACGCGGTGCTAATAATAATTTAAAAAAAAGGATGTGCTTATTATATCTTAGGGGGTTAAAAAACAATTACAATTCACCATTTCATAGGCCCTGTAAACGAACGAATTCAGCGCCTATTTAATATATGAACGTTCTAATTCCTGTAAAGCACCAATTTATTATATTATAATGAAAGATTGCGATGAAATAGCATCCAACAATTTGGTTTATTTTACTTTTGTTTTTAACGAAAGGCGTGTTTTAAAATTGTAATCAAATACAACTTTAACACAATTATGGTAGCAAGTCTCGCCCTAATTTTAATTTATCATATCTCCAAATAAGTACCCCCATCGCCTATTTCTTTTTCCAAAAAAAAAAAAAAGAAAGTTCAGCATCCAAAGATTTCTGTTCTAATATAAGTAAATGACAAAATCATGTAGACGATTCGAAAAGAAAAAAAAACACCGACTAAAGGGAATGTATATGTCAGATAACAAATTTATTCACACAATTATCACAATCAAGATCTCCAAAGTTTCAGGCTTTAAATCTTGCTTACCGAGAGACGATTCAGGAACCTGTTTGGATGCAAGCATTAAAGATTCTCATCAAGTTACACACCATCACACGCCCAAGGAACATCGAGGGGGAAAATAACGTTAGTATTCCAATAAAACATCACAATTTATTGCTTTGTTAGTTTATCTGCTGGGAAATATTTAAAAAAATATATATAAGTGGCTTGTGCCATACGATCAACTTTTTCTCCGTTCTTTTCTTTTCTTTGAGGAGCCATAGTGGAAAGTAATGTTGCAGAAGGATGAAGGCTTATTTCAGCCTTTTGTCCTAGTGACATGTACCACAGGCTGATAATAAAGATAGAAATATTCTTGTACATTTCTACACGTGTAAGCTCCCTTTGTACATGTCAAACAAATTCACACACCTACAAATATGTGCCTAATATAAATACCGAGTTATATAAACCACAATCTTATCTATTTTAAACTTTTAATATATCACAGGCTGATAAAAATTGTTTAACATTAATATTTTTCTAAATGCTACACGTATTTTAGTTGTTTTTTTACAGTTAGTGTGAATGTATAGTTTTTTTACGGTTAGTGTGAATGTATAGTTTTTTTACAGTTAGTGTGAATGTATAGTTTTTTTACAGTTAGTGTGAATGTACAGTTTCTTACAGTTAGTGTGAATGTCTAGTTTTTACAGTTAGTGTGAATGTACAGTTTTTTTTACAGTTAGTGTGAATGTATAGTTTTTTACAGTTAGTGTGAATGTATAGTTTTTTTACAGTTAGTGTGAATGTATATTTTTTTTACAGTTAGTGTGAATGTATAGTTTTTGCACAGTTAGTGTGAATGTATAGCTTTTTACAGTTAGTGTGAATGTATAGTTTTTGCACAGTTAGTGTGAATGTATAGCTTTTTACAGTTAGTGTGAAAGGATAGTTTTTTACAGTTAGTGTGAATGTAAAGTTTTTTACAGTTAGTGTGAATGTATAGTTTTTTACAGTTAGTGTAAATGTAAAGTTTTTTACAGTTAGTGTGAATGTAAAGTTTTTTACAGTTAGTGTGAATGTATAGTTTTTTACAGTTAGTGTGAATGTATAATTTTTTTACAGTTAGTGTGAATGTATAGTTTTTTTACAGTTAGTGTGAATGTATAGTTTTTTTACAGTTAGTGTGAATGTATAGTTTTTTACAGTTAGTTTGAATGTATAATTTTTTTACAGTTAGTGTGAATGAATAGTTTTTTACAGTTAGTGTGAATGTATAGTTTTTTCGCACGTTATATCTTACTCCTCCTACGGAAAATCCACATATTTAAACTAAATGAGTACTAATGTGAAAGACAAAATTTATAGTAAATGAACATATACTATTTTGCGATTAATGAAAACGGGAAAACATTTAGGAATAACCTTTCCGGTACACACGGCTGGGATACAAAAACCTTCGTCACAAGTCAATGGGACGAACGTATATATATATATGTCTGACCTCAATTACAGGACTGTGTAATACATAGCTAATATACCTACGTCCTCATTATACAGGAATATACTTTAAAGACGGGGGTTGGAGAAACAATGTGTTGTTAAATGCTCGTTCGCCATTGCTTAGCACTAGAATTTGTAAAATAAAAAGTAAGTTTAGCTGCATGTTATTTAATGCTTTAACGTCAAGTGACACTAAGCACATTTAATAAACTTTTAACTATATTTCTGAGGTGACCTGGTGGTCTAGGGGTAAGGTGTCAGACTTCTGTGCTGGCAGCCGGGGTTCAATCCTCGGTCCCGGCAAAGATTTATCTAATTACCAAACCCTTCCTTCACCCCTGACAAGACATCTTGTGAATGTGAGGAATGCCAGGTCTCCACCGTGGTTCGGATTCCACGTTAAACTGTAGGTCCTCCATTTCATCTCACAATCACCCTTCCATTACACATTAGCGTAAGTGCGTATAACCCGAACGGGTAGTAAGACGTGGTGATAATAATAATAACTATATTTCTAGTCTTGAAATCCCTATAAATGAATCATATAAATCGCACGTCGGCTAAAATAACGTCACAACTAAAAAAAGAATGGTTTTGAGTTAATACCATATTGGGTTTAGCGAGGTTCTAATCTATAACCATGGAGTGATACATTTGCAAAGTTATAAGACTCGCATGCAGAAAGCGGAAGTGTCGTTAGTTTAATGAGTCAGTTGTATACCAAATCTGTCATTAACAGAGTTACTCTGGAGGTCGTAGGGGAAGTTCCAAATCTGTCTGAATGTAAAAACGACACATCTCGAATTGTGACTCTCTTCATTAATAAAGTAAGTGAAATATTAATTTTACCTGTGTCATAATTTTTAAAAATTCGTGAATGTTTTAACAAAATAAAATTATATTTGAAGCCAAATACACTGTGTTTATTTTTAAGTTTTGTCACTTTTGCGGATCAAATAAATTATAGAATGTGACTTATGCACTGTGCAGCATATTATTTTTTGTTATATCATTCTTCATCATTCACGTATCGGAGTAATTGAATCCTACAATTTACTAATTTGAATTATGTCTCTTTCTATTCATGCCAAAATAATTTTAATAATTTCGTATTGGGGCGTTTTAATTTTAGAGTTATGTAATCACTGTTCATTTTGGCAAGCCCAAAAACTAAATAATACAGTTTTAATTTAAATTATCTCACCAAAGGACCGCTCATGCCGAATCAAATCTATCTAAGATTAGTATTTGGCTTCATATTTAAGTGAAGAATAAAATGGAAAATTACGGTGGTTTTATATTTAAAGAAGAGGCAAACATGATGCATTTTTCACAGTTTTAACTATAGTATTATTATTATTATTATTATTATTATTATTATTATTAGCACCGCGTCTTACTACCCGTTCGGGTTATACGCACTTACGTTAATGTGTAATGGTAGGGTGATTGTGAGATGAAATGGAGGACCTACAGTTTAACGTGGGATCCGAACCACGATGGAAGGCCTGGCATTCCCCACATTCACAAGATGTCTTGTCAGAGGTGAAGGAAGGGTTTGGTAATCAGATAAATCTGTGCCGGGACCGAGGATTGAACCCCGGCCGCCAGCACAGAAGTATGACACCTTACCCCTAGACCGCCAGGTCACCTTTAACTATAGTAGTAATGTAACAAAATGTAAACAATTACTTGTATACAAACTGTAAGATTAAAATAAATGAATGTAAATTTATTTGCAATTTTTTAAATCATAATTCATTTCCTTTTGTACATTTAAAAAAATTATTATATAACTATAGATTTGGTCATTTTATCGTAAATACATTTGTTGCCCTGATTATTTCCTATATATTTCATAGCCTCCCTCAGTGATGACATCACACTGAGATGCCAAATTTTATCGAACCTGTCCGGAAATTAACGCCGACGCTAAACTTCGTTTGGCGACGCTGTTGAATTTAAGAAAGTATTTTCCACGGCTAATTATTTTTGGCTTCGCTTCATCTGGTTGTAAGTGGATCAATTTAAATATGTGGAAACAATATTTTTCTGGTTACCGTGCCTCGATTTGATTCACCTAGGCGGAGTTGACCCTCTAGTATTTCCTTATTAAAAATCGTAAACCTAAGATTTTAAAAATTAATTTTTAAAGTTGTTTAATTACCTTTATATAGATGGAATAGTAGCTACCCAGTAGCATGAACTGACATTTTTCCATAATCATCAATATTGTATCTCTTGATCTTAGCGTCTTTATCACTGAAAACTTTTGCGTGTGTTTTTCAGTACGACAATGGCGTCTAGATGACTGATATTGAAATTGTTCTTTTTCAAATGGACCTGTAAAAATAATAAATGAAAAACAGGAATTTGGTGATGAAACCTACGTGAAGAGGGCAAAATTGAAAGTAAATGCGGAACCCAAAAATGTACAAAATTAAAAATCAAGCTGAAACAGGAAATTTGATGGATATAAATGTAAACAAAGAAAATCTAGAATATATAATGACTAACAACAAAGAAATCAATTGAAGACAAAACTGAAAAGAAAGACATGAAAGAGAACAAAGTAAAATTAACATCAAATGAAGAAGAAGATGAAGCATGCAACCAAAAGATCGTTGGAGATAGAAATGAAACAGAGAATGAAGATAATCAAGAAAACATCGAAGAAATTCTCAGGGAAAAACAAAGAGAAAACCAAACCAAGACAAGTGAAAAGGAAATTACTAACAAAATAAAGAACAAGGCCGAGAAAGAAAATGCCAAAGACGTACAAAGTGAAAATACAACGAGAAAACCCAAATGATGACTATATAAGAGGAAAATACTAACGAAACAAAGCAGTCCAGAAAAAGAATATTACGGAAAATATCTCAAACCAAGATAATGGAAAAAAACCCTTCAAAACTGCAATGACTTCACAATGCTCATTTTGAAAAAAATTGAGACATACCTTAGGGCGAGCATGCAATGTATTTGCGATTATGCTGAATTCAAGGGAAAAAACACAAGGAAACGAGTCTCACACTGACGAATCGGTGTGGACGAAGGAAGACATTGTCGATAAAAAGACCCAGATTTTAGTAACGCCCCATATGATTCCTCAAGAAAAGTTACTTCCTAAGACCTACAGACTCTATACTCAAATAAAGAGAAATACCTTAAACTAAGAAGCATACGAAGAAAGGTTGGAGCATGATGATGAGGCGCAGGGACCCGGAACACAAGTAAAATAACCAAATAAAGAGAATGGAACCCCTGCTGGCGATGTGCCTACTTTGTTAGTAGCTGAATACAATTTATTATTTTATTTTTTTATTCCCTTTTATCCACCTCAATCTTTGTAGTAGTAATAATAATAATAATAATAATAATACTAATAACTTACCTTTTGAATTTTCTAAACTTTTTTACATGTTTTTTTATTGGTGACCTGGTGGTCTAGGGGTAAGGTGTCAGACTTCTATGCTGGCATCCGGGGTTCGATCCTTGGTCCCGGCACAGATTTATCTGATTACCAAACCCTTCCTTTCACCTCTGACAAGACATCTTGTGAATGTGGGGAATGCCAGGCCTCCACCGTGGGTCGGATCCCACGTTAAACTGTAGGTCCTCCATCTCATCTCACAATCACCCTACCATTACACATTAGCTTAAGTGCGTAAAACCCGAACGGGTAGTAAGACGCGGTGCTAATAATAATAATAAAAAATATAATAATTTAAATGTTTTTTGTTTTAATACAAATAAAGCATTCTTAATTTTTTATAACTATCTCAATATTCTTTAACTCTCTAGCCATCAATACACAGTTATTATTATTATTATTATTATTATTATGACAACATAATTAAATGAAAGAAACTAAGCAGTAGGCAACACTAGATTATATTCGAAAAATTAAATGCTAAATTATGTCACTTAAATAATCATAAATATACAGCACATTAGAGTCGAGAATAATGACACAAATCAAAATTAAATAAGCCTAACTCAACTTTTAGGTAAAGATGGTAGAGAACTGGGACAAAAGTAAAAAATAGAACTGTTTCAAATCGAAATTTGTAAATTATTTTGTCAACAAAAGTGACATAAATTCAAAAAACTAAATGTCACAACTCAAGAAAATCACAATTTATTATTAAACAAAAGTGATACGATTCAAATTGCATCCTAGTTCCTACCACTGGGGGATCTCAAGGGAAGCAAAATTATTATTATTTATTATTATTATTATTTAGAACCGCGTCTTACTACCCGTTCGGGCTATACGCGGAAGCAAAATCAATAAGAACATTTCTCGCATCACTATAAAAGATACAGGCAAACTTTTTACCATGGACAGTTTCCTCCAAAGGTCAATGGGTTTTCTCTTTAAGTATTTAAAGTTTTTACTTTTATCGTATTGTTAACTGAAAACTAAGTTTTTTTTAAAGTTGTGACGTTACTGCAGTAGAACCCGCCTCGGTGGCGTAGTTGGCTAACGCGCTTGTCGTGTTGAAGCTCGACTGCTGAGTGACGGGGAGATCGAGGTTCGAATCTCGGTCGGGTGAACTGAGGATGGTTTTTCTCCTAAATGGTTTTACACTCTCTCCCTCCATGCAAATGCGGGTTCACTTCCTCTAATTCAACCTTCCCAATTCCTAGTCCATTAGAGTAATTAGTACTTAAGACGTATAACCCGAACGGGTAGTAAGACGCGGTGCTAAATATTATTATTATTATTACATGAGGAAAAAATAACCCAGTACAGTAGAGTACAGGAGATGGCCGGAAATATGGATGTCAGCCAGCACACGCCTAAACCTACAGGCTTTAATGTTCTTAATTGCTTGATTAGCTCACATTTGAAAAAAATAACAAACTCTTACTGTTTTTAGCTTGGATTGATAATTATAATTAAAATAATAGTATAGATCATATTTAACTATTAAGAAAGTTGTATTTGAATATGTATCGAGCCTAAAAAGCCTTCGAAAACACTAGACCCAATACTCGCTTTGATAGCCACATGGTGTAAGGCGTTACTCTCGTAATATACTAGACTGCCAATGACGGGGAGATCGAGGTTAGAATCTTTGTAAGGTGTACCGAAAGTGGTTTTTCCAAAATGGCTTTTCACCCTCCCTCCACGAAAATGCAGCTACACTTAATCTAAATATAGTCCTCCTAATCCCTAAAACCATTAGCGTAATTATCATATAAGAGCATATCATGAACGGGTATTAAGACACGATGCTAAAAAAAAAGGACCCAATATTTTTATGGAGTATTAAATCAAATAGAAGCTTGTGTTTCTTGTTAAAAAAAATAGCTAAAAAGATTCATTTTCAATTAATTGTTTTGATCTCATTATTTTGAGTGTCCCAGGTACTTGAAGAAATATTAAAACATATTAAGTGCCAACTATTTCTTTTAATATTACTTTCTTATGAATTTTAAAACAATTTTATTTAGGGCCTAGTAAAATTGTATTATGAGAAATGTACACTTCAACTGTAAAGTTTTAAAATTGCCTTCACATGACAGGTACCGAGACCTGAACCTTAAATTGACTACATATATGTTCTACCACTGAGCTACCTGGGACCATTTCTTCACTTCAGTCGAGGAGTAAGAGCTACAACCGGCAATAAACGACACTGGGTAAAACTGCCGAGCCCAGGCTCGTTAAGTCATCGCTCTCTGGTTCGTTCCCCGTGTCTGTCATTATTAAGCATGACTAAAATACTTACGTCAGAAAAACAATCAAAAACTTCTGACCAGCAGCTATGGGTGCCCGGACTAAATATAGTCTGTTTGGAATTCAAATCCTAGCTGGGTGTATTGAGATTTTTTTTTACTTAAATTGTTTTCAGCTCTCCATCCACGCAAATGCAGGTACATATAGTTTTCATTGTAGCTTACTCCTTCCTACTCTATTAACGTAATTAAAATACGTACATCTCAGGCAGATAGTAAAACGCAATTTAAAAAAAAGCCATAAGTGAACGTCAAATAGGGGACAAAAGTTCCCCTGGCCCTCTACTGTCTGTTCTCGCCTCAGGACTCGATGCTCCTGGACTCGAACCCAGCCAAGGTCAACGTATTTTTCTTGAGCAATAAACACCTGTAGCACAACTTTCTTCAGAGGGAAAGTAAAGCAGCCTGTCCCATGTCAATATTGGCATGTAAATGAACCATGGAAAGTAAGTGAATACCTTTCCGGCAAAATTGGTAGGCCCTTTCGCTTTCGCTCAATGAAATTCTCATATGCTGATTTACTCAGTCGGTTCAGAAAGTGCACATTAAATATCTCAAATAAATTTTTAAAATTACTAATAGGTAATACAACAAAATAACATAACGACTATTTTAAAATTTTATGCTGGCGGCCGGGGTTCAATCCTCGGTCCCGGCACAGATTTATCTGATTACCAAACCCTTCCTTCACCTCTGACAAGACATCTTGTAAATGTGGGGAATGCCAGGCCTCCACCGTGGTTCGGATCTCACGTTAAACTGTAGGTCCTCCATTTCATCTCACAATCACCCTACTATTACACATTAGCGTAAGTGCGTATAACCCGAACGGGTAGTAAGACGTGGTGCTAATAATAATAAAGATTATTTTAAAAGAAAAAAATATAAAACTATTTTCCAATTCACTGTTATTAAGTTAAGAATGCAGAAAAACTGCACTTCGATAAGTATTCTTGTTCGCTCGTAGTCTGTATTTAATATTCAGGTTAATCATCTGTGAGATCAGATCTTATGTTGGTACGGAAAGAAACGCAAATAATGTTCACTATTTCTTAATTTATATGATTAAAAAGTATTTTTGGCAAAAAATAAATAAAATCTTGCTTCGGGAGATACTGAAAGTTTAATTTTCTACATTTAATTCTTCATCACTAAATACGCGTCACGGGTATCGCGTAATTTGAACATAAACTTTATGAGGGTAGAGAAATGAATAAATTAATGATTGAATGAGTGTGTAGAAAATTAAATTAAACATATCTACTAATGCAATATTTCTTTTATTTTTCCCAAGAAGTTTTATATTATGAAAATTGTTAAAATGTATTTTTGCTATAATATAATAATAATATTTAGCACCGCGTCTTACTAACCGTTCGGGTTATACGCTTTAAGTACTAACTACGATATTGGATTAGGAATTGGGAAGGTTGAATTAAAGGAAGTGAACCCGCATTTGCGTGGAGGGAGAGTGGAAAACCATTTAGGAAAAACCACCCTCAGTTCACCCGAGCGAGATTCGAACCTCGATCTCCCCGTCCACAGCAGTCGAGCTTCAACACGACTAGCGCGTTAGCCAACTACGCCACCGAGGTGTTTGCTATAAAAACTACAAAACATTGACCTTTTCTCGCGTACTTTTCCATCACACGTTAGGTCTGGTACAGATGAATGTATTTAATTGTTTGCAGTGAAGCTTGGTCCATCCACAAGGTTTTTCCATCCTGTGCAAAATTTGACTGGTCACCTCTCTCATTATACATCTTATATTATTTAATCTCTCTCTTTAGCCCTGAACTTACCTTTAACAATCATTTAAAATAGTTTACAATTTTCTTTTACTTTACTCCCAACAATCTTAACCTGCCAATATATATATACAGTAGCCCCATGGCTTCTTTGGTGCTGACTAACAGCTCACAGCTGACTTATGACAGTCAACATTTAGGAATACACCTACATTTTGACTGTCAGAAGTGACAGCTACTAAACACATGTTTTTGCAGATCATTTGGTTTGGCGCAGGGATACATAATTTGGTCTTGTAACTTTTCAAAGCCGTCAGTCAGCACCAAAGAAGCCATGGAGCTACTGTAGCTACACCCACATTATAAAACAGTTTACAATGTTGCACATAAAACTTAGTAACACTCTGGATGCTGCACTGTTCTGTGGGTAAAGCCACTTACAGTAACATGGAACTCGGGTTTAACGGCGTTGCCTGTTTTGAATAATGGGTTGCATCTTAACTTGACGCACTCAAGTCACTATCATGCTTAGAAAACAATGTAGAAAAAAAAGAGCGAGACTAAAAAAATAGTTAGTTTACACTACGAGGCCTTTCGTCTATCTGCTGACATATTCCTTTGACGAATATACACATTCACTTTTCTATTTTGCACTTGTATAGCATTAAATCGCGTTTCAAAAATCACCTTTTTACTTTCACATACAGAGAAAAAGTATTGTAATTTTGAAATTTTCTGCCTCAAGATTATGATAAATATTTACAATTTATGTGTGTCCAAACCAAATAAAAGTACAGCTTGTAATTCTGTTTGTCATGCCTGTCTGTCCCTGGCCACAGATCAGAAACGATTTAATGTATTTTGACTAAGCTTGATATTTATATATTATAGGTATATCCCTCGTACTTTATTTTTAATTTGACCCTAGCCCTTAAATTAAGGGTAATTTGTTGATGAGTGATTTCCAAAATTTTCGAGAATATCTATAAATACTTTGTTTACTGATAGCAGTTTTTTTTAAATTGAACATTTTAAGAAATTACTCTAGCGATTTGGTTCAAAATGGGTATTAAGTTTTTTTTTACATTATTAATAATTATAGGCATTTATATTTGTTTTTATTTAAAATTTACCATCATTCCTCGGTCCAAAGGAATAGACTACATAGCCAGGTTATCTACTCACCTTGGTCGTCCTATTCGACCAGTAACGCAACACGCCTAACATCACCGGTCCCACACATCCACACGTCAACTCTACGACAACATTAACTGTAAGAAACTGTTATACTAACTAGTCAAATGGAAATATTGAGGGACTTTGTTTGCTTTGAAATTATATCTTAAAATAATTGAATTTAATTAATCGAACAAGGAACTTATGAAAAAAAATGATCGAAAATTTTGAGTACTCAAATCTTTAAGAGTTTTGTAAAAATCTTCTAGTCGATACTAAAAGAAAGTGATTGAAAAATAATCTAAAAAAACTACTCCTAATCCAGCCAACCAGGATTCAAACCTCAATCTGTCCGTCATCGGTGGTCAATCTATACTGAGATTGACGCCTTTTAGATTATTCTGTCAGCGACGCGAGCTTTATGATATTCTCTACTGATCGTTTCAAAATGACATTCTGGTTTTATGTGGACACAATGTTTTTTTCTGGTAGCCACAATACATCGTGGACACAAACTAAGTCTCCCTCCAGAATATTCCCCACCCCCCGCCCCTGTACAAACTCACACGTCGCACCTCCTTGCAACCCGCAGACTAGTGTTCGGAACTACCGACCCATTGAACTACCTTACCGGTGGAGCCAAGTCGCGAAGGAGATAGCCGGTTATTGCACGGAGCCATCCAATTACCGGCGTGGGGTGTAGACCACTGTCCGCGTAGAGAAAGAGAGAGAAAGAGATCCCCATCACAGATAACCGCCGATTAATACCCGGTTGCTGCTCAATTACCCACAACGACCACAGCTTCGGAACCAGGAATATCTCCCCGCGGCCCACAGGTCAGAGAAGGACCCGCGGTTCGATTCCAGAAGAGATAAAGGTAATACCTACCCGCATAGTTGTGTGCATGGTCTGACGCGTCACTCTCGTGTTGGACTGTATTGACGGTGACAAGGAGCTCAGGGTTAAAATCCCGGCTGGGTGTACAGAGGGTGTTTTTTTTTAAACTAACAAATGCTTTTCCACTTTCCCTCCATGGGAATGCAAGCACATTTGCTCTTAAATTTGCGTTGAAAAAAACATGATTATTTAAAAATAAACGAGCAAAATAGTTGGGCTGTATTGGGTTTTATTGTTTTTTGTTTAATATAATTAATTATATATGCCATCTGAATAAACCAATCATTCAAATACAATAATCATTTGTGATTAAGTGGAACGTATTTTTATTTAAAATTGAATTTAGCTAATCATTCTCAAAAATCAATCAGGCAATTATTGCTTCTTGTACAAAATACAATAAGTTTGTTTTTGTTTCTAAACTGTTTTAAAAACGTTGAACCCAGGTGTTTTTTGGGGGGGCTGGGCAAAATCATAGCAACCCTGTCTGAAAATTTTACTAGCGTAATCAATATACGCGTCCAAGGGGGTAATTAGACGCACTAAAACATAAAAATCAGATTTTAAATGGGATTTTATATCTTTATTTTGTTAATTAATACCTTTTGAAACCAAAGTTATTAATGGGTTTATACTAAGCGCTTGATTGTGGAGGGTAATTCTTATAAATTACACCTACATCAGCATGTAGAGAGAATGAGCTAGCCAATCGGAGAAGTAAAAGGCTAAACACCACCCATTAGTTCACCCTGACTGGGTTAAAACCTCGACCTTCGTCATCAATGGCTTCCAAGTGAAACGTTAGTCTCACGCCTTAAACCACTCGCCCACTGGTGCATGTAGTTAAGTGTCAGATTGTTGGTTGAATAGTAGCAGTCTGAGCTATCTTAATTTTAAGGAAACTCATCAGAAAATGCCCTATAGGTTTATTTGGAATAGATCACTAGGCTAAATCATGGTTTGGATTAGGAAGGATTAGGAAGGATAGTTGGTGACCTAGTGGTCTAGGGGTAAGGTGTCAGACTTCTATGCTGTCGCCCGGGGTTCAATCCTCGGTCCCGGCAAAGATTTATCTGATTACCAAACCCTTCTTCACCTCTGACAAGACATCTTGTGAATGTGAGGAATGCCAGGTCTCTACCGTGGTTCGGATTTCACGTTAAACTGTAGGTTCTCCATTTCATCTCACAATCACCCTACTATTACACATTAGTGTAAGTGCGTATAACCCGAACGGGTAGTAAGACACGGTGCTAATAATAATAATAATAATGAAGGATAGCCAGCACACTTACCTAGGTGATACTGGAGTATAAATTGTTAAGAGAGAACACTAAAAATACACAAACACATTCATAAGGACAAGCTTTCACTGTCACAGACGGCTTCATCAGGTCAACAGAGTAGTGATCAGTTTACTCTCTTGACCTGATATCTTAATTTTAGAGCTAAACTACAGTAGCCCCGTGGCTTCTTTAGTGCTGACTGAAATCTTTGAAAAGTTACCAGAACAAATTATGTATCCCTACACTGAACCATATGATCTGCAAACATATGTGATTAGCAGCTGTCATCTTCTGACAATCAAAATGTAGGTATATACCTAAATGTTGACTGTCAGAAGTCAGCTGTGAGCTGTCAGTCAGCACCAAAGAAGTCACGTGGCTACTGTAAACATCCCGACTATTCCTCGATGCATAACTATTTAGCACCTAAATATAAATTTGAATAAAATTCATTGAACCATATCTGTTGTAACCGCAGATAGACATAATTTCAAGTCCCCAATATTTTTAGTTCGACGGCAACCTACATGGGTACGATCCATCATAATCACTTGGAAGAAAATTTTACACCTTTACATTACTTCCTCTACATGAGAAAAAAAAAGTGAGATGGCTTAACAAAAATGTATCTTAAGGTGTGTATACATCCGCCAAACCAAGTTTGTATTGTTAACATGTAATGTAGCCTGAAATGGAACAGATTCGTGCATTTGTAACATGTAATGTAGCCTGAAATGGAACAGATTCGTGCATTTGAGACGGGACTTTAAACACCGAAAGAACATGTCACGGCACTTTCATAAGAGGTTCGATCCGATCCACCGAGAGCCGATTTTTGGAACGAGCTACAAAGGGATTATCATTTGTAGCTGGGACGTTATTTTGTGTGGTCGGATCCCTGGAGGTTTCGACGAATGTTCTCTGTGTGTTTGGTCCATGTACCAACATACGAGCATTCCATTACATGTTACATTACAAGCCTGGTTCAGCAGATGTATCGAACCTCTACAGCTGTAGAGATTGACATCAACGACCAAAAGGGAGAGCTTCAGAACACACACCTTGACATGTGACATGTAAGCAGATTTAGCATTAAATAGAACAGATAGATAATCGTCAATAAGATAATAAATATAATAGTAATATTTAGCACCACGTCTTTCTACCCGTTCGGGTTATACGCTTTAAGTACTAATTACTCTAGTGGATTAGGAATTGGCAAGGTTGAATTAGAGGAAGTGAACCCGCATTTGCGTGGAGGGAAAGTGGAAAACGATGTAGGAAAAACCACCCCCAGTTCACCCGACCGAGATTTCGAACCTCGATCTCCCCGTCCTCAGCAGTCGAGCTCAACACGACAAGCGCGTTAGCCAACTACGCCACCGAGGCGGGTAAGATAATAAAGAAGCAGCCACATGTTTACCTCCCGATATAATCCGATTTAAACACGCTCTACTTTGTAAAGTAATTGAAAAGAGGAAGCCAAAATATTATTTTAAAATCAAAAAAGTAAAATCATTAAATAAGTAAATCACATCTTACGAGACATTACCGGACACCTTATCTCAGTTGGCAGCGTGACTCTCTACTGTCCCATGTTCAATTCCTTACACGGCTGCAAAATTTATAATCGATGAAAATTGGATATTACCCTTTCACAGCGATGAATTGATATCCGGAGAGGACTGTGAATTAATATCTCTTTGAATCTTTTATCTAATTTGTAAATCATGTGATAGTAAAATCAGTTGGTTCCAAAAACTCACTTCAAGTAGACCTACAGTAGCCTCATAGCTTCTTTGGTGCTGACTGACAGCTCACAGCTGACTTCTGACAGTCAACATTTAGGTATATACCTAGATTTTGATCATCAGAAGTGACAGATGCTAAACACATGTTTTTGCAGATCATTTGGTTTCGGCGTAGGGATACATAATTTGATCTGGTAACTTTTCAAAGCTTTTAGCTGTCATCTGTGAGCTGTCAGTCAGCACGAAAGAAGCCATGGGGGTACTGTACCCTTAGTGGACAAAAAATACTCTGTTTTCTCGTCACTAAGATATAAGAAATGACGATGTTATCGGTATTCAAACCAACAAAGGCTTTCGAGGTGTATCTGACAAGGTGTAAGTCCACCCTCTGGTTGATCTTGCCCACAGATTGAGGCCAGACGTATCTTTAAATTGTAAAATAAAACACCTTGTATAGGCTAGCAGCAGACAAGGCTCCAGTCAGACTACCAACCTATTAGCATAGCTTGCATGTTGTTAGCGCTACCCGCTGCGCCACGACCCTGTCAGGTACCCCTCACACCTTCGTCTGAGTGCTCAGGGTGATGAAGGAGAGGTGATGATAGCGTCTGACGTGGGAGGGCTTCCTGTGGTGACCACCTCGTCCGCTTTATCTGGCATCCTCTTCGTGGTCGGCCGGTGTGGCTGCAACGCCAGTACCATAATGTGGTGCATGGTTTCTGTATGGTGCTACCATTACCATGGAGTGTGGCATGATGTCTCTATGGTACTACCATTGCCATGGAGTGTGGCATGCTTTCTGTATGGTACTACCATTGCCATAATGTGGTGCATGGTTTCTGTATGGTACTACCATTAACATGGTGTGTTGCATGACATCTCTATGGTACTATCATTACCATGGAGTGTTGCATGACGTCTCTATGGCACTACCATTACCATGGAGTTTGGCATGACGTCTCTATGGTACTACCATTGCCATGGAGTATGGCATGACGTCTCTATGGTACTACCATTACCATGGAGTGTGGCATGATTTCTCTCTGGTACTACCATTACTATGGTGTGTGGAGCATGGTTTATCTATGGTACTACCATTACCATAGTGTGTAGCATGATTTATATATGGTACTATCATTATTATAGTGTGTGGAGCATGATTTCTCTATGGTACTATCATTACCATGGTGTGTTGCATGATTTCTCTATGGTACTACCATTACGATGGTGTGTGGTGTATGATTTCTCTATGGTACTACCATTACTATCGTCTGGGAAGTCAACAAGGATAGAGTTACTCCCTTCAGTAGCTGAATGGTCTAAGACATTACTCTCGTGTTAGACGGGTCTGCTGGATGACATGTAGATCAGGTTATGAATCCCAATCAACCTACCAAGGGTGGTGTTTACTAAACGGTTTCCCACTCTCTTTCCACGCAGATGCGGGTAGATTACATCTAAAATGCGTTCTTCCTCATCCATGGTCCATTCGATTATTTACCATGTATGAGTATCATCTGAACAGTGATTAAGACGCGATGATTTTTTTTTAAAGAATAGCACCCGCCTCGGTGGCGTAGTTGGCTAACGCGCTTGTCGTGTTGAGCTCGACTGTTGAGGACGGGGAGATCGAGGTTCGAATCTCTGGTCGGGTGAACTGAGGGTGGTTTTTCCTAAATGGTTTTCCACTCTCCCTCCACGCAAATGTGGGTTCACTTCCTTTAATTCAACCTTCCCAATTCTTAATCCATTAGAGTAATTAGTACTAAAAGCATATAACCCGAACGGGTAGTAAGATGCGGTGCTAAATATTATTATTATTATTAAAAAGGCTAGCATAGTGGTTAGAGCGGCTATCTCCGACACAGGAGTCAGATAGTATATTCCTTCATCTTGTACCGGAGGAAGTTCATCCCCTCTGTAGTTTCCGCCTTTTATATCCGGACAAATATCTGAACCACTGTTTCCAACAGTCATCCTTTTCACGTAGACTAACTCGCTGATACAATATCCTTGCTATGGGTAAAATTGTCATGGTGCTATGTCTTCAAACGCTGCTCAACCACGAACCTAGCACATGGTTGACCAACCAATGGCACGCGTACCTAATGTGGCATGTGAGATGATTCTCTTAGCAAGTGGCATTCACTGACAACCAAAATATAACGTTTTTATTTTTTCCCGACCAACCTTGATTTATTATGAAGGTGTAGAAATAGTATTTAATTAGCATAAGTACTAAATCATTTTACAAATGATAGTTTTTTATAACAATCTAGATTCATATTCTAAGAAGGTTTCCTAAAAATGATACAAGCTATTTTATACAGCTAAATCAAATGGGTAGTAAGACTCGTGTACGTAAAAAAAAAAATATGTTCCATCTAAACTTAACAGATAATTTCTACTTCTTAGAATGACACGTCGGTCTAAGGCAGGAACTCTAAACTAGGGGTATGGGAACCAAATAATTAGAGTACTGGACTCGATATCTGAACAAGTTTTTAAAAAAAGTTGTCCTTAGATTAAAATAAACAATCACCACTATCAATACAGATCGTGTATTTGTGATTTTATGTTTTTATATAAATTAAATATGATATAATCCTTACAATTTCGGCTGTTCTGTTCCAAGCTATCCATATGAAAAGTAAAACTAAGCTGTTGGTATATTTTGAAGTCAACTGGTATATTGTTGGACAGATGATCGTGATTAAGATCTAAACAGTTTAGCAAAGAGGGTAGGTGACATGATGGTCAATCCATTGGAGGGGGGGGGGTCTGTAATTTTAAAAAGGTTAAGAACCCTTGGTCTACGACATCAATCATACTAATGGCTGTATGGTCAGTGACAGGGAGGCTGAGGTTCGAAAACCGGCCTCACGCACCGAAGGGGGTTACCCACACGGGATTTATCATTTTGGTTCACTCATCCATAGTAATTAATTTAAGCCATTAAATAGCTGACGTGTAAGAGTACTAATTAAGTAAACTATTATTATTATTATTATTATTGTCGGTGACCTGGCGGTCTAGGGGTAAGGTGTCAGACATCTATGCTAGCGGCCGGGGTTCAATCCTCGGGCCCGGCAAAGATTTATCTGATTACCAAACCCTTCCTTCACCTCTGACAAGACATCTTGTGAATGTGAGGAATGTCAGGCCTCCACCGTGGTTCGGATTCCACGTTAAACTGTAGGTCCTCCATTTTCATCTCACAATCACCCTACCATTACACATTAGCGTAAGTGCGTATAACCCGAACGGGTAGTAAGACGCGGTGATAATATTATTATTATTATTATTATTATTATTATTATTATTATTATTAGCACCG
>CABFVX010005633.1:36842-48712 GCA_902151425.1 Timema shepardi | reverse complement strand
TTCTCTTCACTGTAACAGCCATATTGTGTTCTCTTCACTGTAACAGCCATATTGTGTTCTCTTCACTGTAACAGCCATATTGTGTTTGTTCCTTTTATGTGTTCCATTCTCCTTTCCTGGACCTTCTTTCAAATACGTATAATTAAATACAAATGTGTCCTTTAACTTGATGTAGGCTATAACATACATACAAGATCACCGAGTAATAATCATCCAACAGCAACACACATTGCTTATTTAATTAGCTTGTTTGAATATAACAGCCACATTAAAAACTGAAAATACAAAGATTACAAGATTTAAAAAAAAACTATACTATCACAAAAAGAAGATTATAACTCTATAAGGAAAACCTCTTTTCGTTTTATGAGGTAATTATATTATATTTGGAAGAATGTACAGGAAAGGTGGATAGAAACATATAAAAGGGGGGACGAACACAATATGGCCTTTACAATGAAAATAACACATTTCACACTTTACACTGCTGCCAATGGACAAAGAGGTAATGGTTGCCTCTTAAAGAAAATCGATTGTTACCGCCCAATCCCCCGACCCAGGTTTCATTCTATCGAAACTTATCAGGGAGGAGTGTGAAACGTTCAACGCAACTTCCTAAAAGAGAAAACCAAAAAACACAAAAGAGGAGAAAAAGGAAAATGGTAAAGAATGATAGAACACATAGATAGGAACATGTAAAAGGTATAACATAAAGGACAAACACAGGAAAAGGACATTGGATGCGATAGAATGAAACCTAGGTCGGGGGATCGGGCGGTGGCGATCGATTTTCTTTAAGAAACATCCATTACCTCTTTGTCCATTGGCAGCAGTGTAAAGTGTGAACTGTGTTATTTTCATTGTAAAGGCCATTTTGTGTTTGTCCCTTTTATATGTTTATATCCACCTTTCCTGTACCTTCTTCCAAATATAATATAAAAAGAAGATTATATGAAATGTTGATGCTTACTGCTTGTTTTTTAACAGAAATTTGAAAATTATTTGCTTTATGTTTAAATTATTGATGACAAATGCTTGTTTGTTGGGGTTAGTTCCTTATCAACACACATTTTCTTCTCTCAAACATTTCCAATGGTTGGGAATTGATGTTTGATGTGTAGAGAGTAAACATTTGGTACACCTGCCTAGACCTGTTTAGTTTCGAGGGTTGAAATGTTTAGGTTGGTGAATGACCTCTCGAAGATAGCCCAGGGCCGCCAAGCCTTGGAGCTGGGTGCGACTCCAAACCAGGAGAAGTCTATGAGGATACGAGGGTTGGAATGCTTGGTGTCCATCCTTAAGTGCATGGTGGAATGGAGCAAAGACCTGTATGTGAACCCCAACTCGCAGACAACTCTCGGTGAGTGTGATAACATATTATATTAGGCTAGATCTTCTCGGTCATTACTGTAAGACATAGTCTGTGATGAATGTACTTGGAACCATCATAAACACAACCATGGCAACTCACTTCACTGTAACCTGCTTTGGTGGCCACACGGTCTAAGGCGTAGACTAGACCAGTGTTTTTCTACCTTCTTGAATATGCGACCCCTTTGCAAGTAAAAAAAATTCTGGCGACCCCTTGTACGTAATAAAATTATATCAGTGATTTCAAATAATACGTATTTGGCGCGCTTGGGTGGGGAGGGCGGAGTGCGCGCGCAAGTTGGTTGAAGGTCAATGGTCAGTGGCCGCATAGAAACAGTCGTTTGTCAGTTGTCAAGAGTACACCAGCGTACGGTCGGTCGTAATGGAGAAGTTTCTAAAAAGATCTGCCCAGCCCTCCACGTCTAGTACAAGTGGCAGTAACGGAAGCGAGTAAAAACAGAAAAAAATAGACTTTATGACAATTATTTGAAATATGATTTTACTGTCGTGAATAATAAACCTCAAGGTGTAATTTGCGGTGAAGTATTATCACGTGAGAGTATGAAGCCATCAAAGCTTGTGCGTCACCTCTCAACTAAACATAACTAGGATGCTGATAAACCGTTACATTTCTTCAAACGGAAGCTGAAAACCTGTAACCATCAGCAAACTACTATGATTCAAATAATAAACCAGTATTATTTGTTGTTTAGAAATAATATTATGTGAGGCCTTTCATAAGAAACCTAGCAATCTCCATTTTTTAAATTTAATAATTATTCAGGAAAATAAAAGAATTGCCATTCCAATAAATTCACAGACGTTTGTTGATAAGGTTTTGAGAAATACTTACTATCATTATCTATTTGAAATATTCTAACGGCCAAGGATACAGTCAAAGGATTCCTCACAAAACTTTGTTTGTGGTCAACGTTTATACAAAAATTAATGGATGATTCTTTCCCTTGCGTTCAGAAGATTGTCGAAGAAATTGCAACGGACCAATTGTTAGTAGTAAGTTCTCAAATTCTTTCCATGATACAGAGCTTGCATGATTTGGAAAAAAAGATTATTAAGTTACTTTCCAGAACTGAACTCTGACACTGATATTGGGTATTAGATGGATACAAAATCCTTTTTTGGATATGTCAGTACAACTGGCTGATCTGACCACGAAGATGAAAGAAAATCTTATAGATGTTGCTGCTGACGGCATGATTAAGACGGAATTTAATTTGCAAAAGATTGACGTCTTCTGGATGAAGAGAAAAGAAGAATATCCAGAGCTGGCAAGGGAAGATTTGAGATAATTAGTGCAATTCGCCACTTCCTACCTACGTGAACTAACTTTTTCTTCAATGGTGAACATAAAAACTAAGAAGAGAAATATACTCCAATCAGAAAATGATTTGGTTATTTGCGTCTCACCCGCCTCGGTGGCGTAGTTGGCTAACGCGCTTGTCGTGTCGAGCTCAACCGCTGAGGACGGGGAGATCGAGGTTCTAATCTCGGTCGGGTGAACTGGGGGTGGTTTTTCCTCAATGGTTTTCCACTCTCCCTCCACGCAAATGCGGGTTCACTTACTCTAATTCAACCTTCCCAATTCCTAATCCATTAGAGTAATTAGTACTTAAAGCGTATAACCCGAACGGGTAGTAAGACGTGGTGCTAAATATTATTATTATTATTATTTGCGTCTCAAAAATAGAACCATGATTCGACAAATTATTGAAAAAATAACCAGGCGCAGCTTTCTCACTGAAATTATTGTTGTATCTTTAATGCAGTGTAGATTGTAGAATCTATAATTAAAAATAAAGTTTTCTCTGAAATTGTTATATTTTTATTGTAGTGTAGGACCTACACTGCTTTTTATTTTACCTGGCTGGCGACCGCGACCCCCTCATAAAGCCTTTGCAACCCCTCTGGGGGTCGTGACCCACAGGTTGAAAAACACTGGACTAGACTGCTGATCATGGGGAGATTGTGGTTAGAATCTTGGTTGGGTCCATTGAGGGTGTTTTTTTTTCCAAAATGGCTTTCCACTCTTTCTCCACGCAACTCTCAGTACATTTCCAGACCTTTCTAATCCACAAAAAATTGGCATAATTAGTACATATGTACAAAAGTTATTTTTAGACAATGTTGGTGTAACTGATACCATTTGCTAGCTTCTGCTAGCTGTCATGTAAAACCACAAAAGTGGTAAGTCCACTGTAGGAAAGACATCTTTCTGTAGGGCTGTTAGAGCACAAACAAGCTTACTGCAAAACAGTATCAAGTACAGCTTAATGTTCTAATTTCTTTACATGGAAGGTGAATACCAAGTTAAAAACTGTGCTCTATCTGGGAAGGAAATTGAAAGGGTGTAGATATTTGTTTACACATAATATTGCTAAACTTGAACATCTATACCTATTTTCACCATTCCTTTCTTAAAACTCTGCTTAGTGAAGTTGAGTTCTATAATAGTTTAATGTTCCTGTTATTATTGGAGTATGTTTGAAATTAAATTCTATAATTTAATATGGCTTGATTTTTTTAACTATCCAGAAACAAGGTTAAAACCTATCTTATTTGAATTATGTTTCTTTTTTTGTTAAATTTTTTTTATTACATAATTGTTTTTACCATCATAATTAAGTTTTAAAATAATATATTTATTCAACTCAAGCTCAACTTGATACTTGGTAGTTTTATTAAAAGATGGCTTGGGATTGATTTGAATTCCCAGACCCCTGATCCTCTACACTTTCCTTGGTTTCTCACCTTGTACCGTGTTGAGATATTTTGGTAACAAAGGACCGAGAAAGATATTTGGGCCTTTGAGTGATGGACAGACCGGAGAATGGAGGAAGTTATGTTATGAATATATTCCCCAAATATTAAGTTTTATCAAGGTGCGCAGGGCGAGGCGAGGACAAGTGTGTGAACTATATTCTATTTATGTTTGTTTGTATTGCTGTCCCAGGTGCAGACAGATATAACAAGGAAACAGACTGTGAGCCACCACAGCCCAAAAATGTCCACTTGTACGGAAGCAGTAATAGCCTGAACTCTGGTGGCTCAGGGCAAACCAACCGAGAAGCTCCCGACACACCAGAGCAGCTGCACGTTCTGAAACAAACCAAGGAGGTGTGGGAGACAGGCATCACAGCGTGAGTATAACTAGCTGTCATGGTTATAACCAAGGAGGTGTGGGAGACGAGTATAACTAGCTGTCATGGTTATAACCAAGGAGGTGTGGGAGACAGGCATCACAGCGTGAGTATAACTAGCTGTCATGGTTATAACCAAGGAGGTGTGGGAGACAGGCATCACAGCGTGAGTATAACTAGCTGTCATGGTTATTACCAAGGAGGTGTGGGAGACGGGCATCACAGCGTGAGTATAACTAGCTGTCATGGTTATAACCAAGGAGGTGTGGGAGACAGGTGTCATGATGTAACAAGTTACAATGAAGTGATGTTAAACTCACCCTCTGACCACAGACAAGGAAAGAACAGATCCACAATTGCTTGCTCAAAAGTGTTGTGCTCCTTTTCAAGGCTTTACTTTTTCAATGTCGGGATCGCTAGGTGCAATTCCCAGTGACTACAGCACAATCAATTGAGCATTTTCCAAACGACTCATTTTAAACTCTAATTTACTGGAAGGCAGAAACAAAATATGAGATCCTCAAGCTAACCTGTTGAGGTAACTGGTCCCGGCTGTCGGCTGCACTGGGGAGATTTGCAGACGTTTAAAATACCAATTTATCTATTATTTTTTAATGTTGTTTTCACCAAGATGAAAGTGAAATTTCTGACCAGTTAAATACTTTAAATTTTAATTCTCAAGATTTTTTTTAGATGTGTTATATCTTATATAAAACCGTATTAAACAACCCCACAAACTGTGGCCCTATCAAAACACGACTACTTGATAGAGGAAGGCTAGATACCGTACCGCGTGGACACTAATGCAGTTCTATAATAGCTATTTGATGCTATGTATGCGGGGAATGAACCGACACCCCTGCTCGCGAAGGAAGGCCACACCCAAGAAAACAAATGACGGTCGCTAGGCGAACTATTCTCCTCACTATTGTTTTTCTATTCATACCCCTTCCCTCCACCTTCCGCCCCGTCCTTTGAATTCATTCCACCAGGTGAGAGACTGTTCTAGAACTCTGCCCTCTCACTCCCTCTTCCTTTGTTCTCATTCTCCCGAGGCATGTGACGTTTGGTTTTCCTGTGCTATATACGTGCTTGTTTAGTTACTATTGTCACTCATTGTATCACTCATTGTATCACTCATTGTATCACTCATTGTATCACTCATCGTGTCACTCATTGTATCACTCATTGTATCACTCATTGTGTCACTCATTGTATCACTCATTGTATCACTCATTGTATCACTCATCGTGTCACTCATTGTATCACTCATTGTATCACTCATTGTATCACTCATTGTATCACTCATTGTGTCACTCATTGTATCACTCATTGTATCACTCATTGTATCATTCATTGTATCACTCATTGTGTCACTCATTGTATCACTCATTTTGTCACTCATTGTATCACTCATTGTATCATTCATTTTATCACTCATTGTATCACTCATTGTATCACTCATTATGTCACTCATTGTATCACTCATTGTATCACTCATTGTATCATTCATTGTATCACTCATTTTATCACTCATTGTATCACTCATTGTATCACTCATTGTATCTCTCATTGTATCTCTCATTGTATCACTCATTGTATCACTCATCGTATCACTCATCGTGTCACTCATTGTATCACTCATTGTATCACTCATTGTATCACTCATTGTATCACTCACTCCCTTCAGTCAAGGTTGGCGATGGGTTTCTAGACTCAAGGGTATACTTATTATTTTTCAAAATTCATTTTCAGCTTAGTGGTTCAATTAAATTTCCTAGTTATTTGATTTAGAGGATATTATACTTAATGTACTATTCAAAATTATATTCGGTGTAATCATTTCTCTTATTCAATTTTTTTTTTTTGGGCTGATTAAATTTAAATCGTTTATCTTTGGGGTATTTTGGCTAGTATGAAGCCATGTTCAAATTTAGTTGTCTCCCGTGTGGTTCTTCTACACGAGCTTAATAATCTTTGTTTTTAAGGATTTGAGAGTTTTAAACTCAGTTTTGGGGCTAAGGCCGTATTATTTGAGGAAAGATACCTTGAGTAATCTGACGTCAATAATTGATTTTTACCTTGTAATGTATCATGTGATAGTAGGACATTATGCTTAGGACCTAGATTTACACTGCAATTTTTCTAGTTTGATCACATGGTTCAAGGCTAGGAGTCATCGAGTTATTGTTCTATTTACTGATAATCGACAGATGTATACAGTCAACTCTCGATTCTACGACCTTTCACGGTTCCCTGGAAAAGGGTCGTTATTGGAATTTTAACAGATTTTGTTCTACCCCTGACCTTCATACGAAAAAATTGAATTTTTTAGACATTACGTGGAAAAGTAAATAAAATAAAAACTACCTATTTCTTGAAGAAGGTACTCCTTTCACTCATTTCATCAAAATTATAAGTTCGTATCAAATAAAAAAATATATCGTGGGTCATCAAAAATCGTTCACAAAATCCAACCAAAAACGTAACCAAATCAAAATAACAATGTTAAACAATAGCATGGGTCGTCAAAAATTGTTCACAAAATCAAACCAAAATAGTAACCAAATCGAGAATCGAAATAACAATGGCTAAAGCGAGCCTGGCGCGTGATGTAGCGGCAGTCGCGCGCGGGGAAACATTGTCTTGCTTGTGGGAGGGGGTGGACAGAGTCAAGTGATATTGGCTGGCATTGATGAGGTGGTGTCTTTTTTTTATACCTGACCCACCCCAGTTTCTAGTAATACAGCGCTCACAAAGATAATTGCAATGCGGCAACCTAAATAAATGCAAAAAACACATTTTACAGCCGATTTCCTTAAACTTTTCAACCTTTTTCCCCACATTTTTCACGGTTCCCTGGAAAAGGGTCGTTACTTCGAGAGGGACACTATTCCCGGGGTCGTAGAATCGAGAGTTGACTGTATATATTACCTTAATTCAGTATTGTCAAATATCTCACCAGTTAAGCACATTTGTAAAGTCAACCAATATAAACATATATATAAGGTGTATGTATAATCTATTATCGATCTCTCTCATTGTATATTGGGATATCGATAAGCCACATAGCTGCGTTTGCAAACTAAACAGAGTATTTATTATTAATGGTGCATCTACACATGTCCAGTTGACGGGCAGGTTTGACTGTTCCATAACAAGCAAGTTGTAACCAGTGAGTTATATCGGGTTAAAGTAGCAGTGTGCATTTTATTTATCCTACAGAGTATTTTTAAACTTTTTTAATGTCACATACAAAGTGGACTGAGGAAAGGACTCTAACATTTATTGGACTCTACAAAGATGGAGGAAGTTTTGTGGAACCAGTTCCATCATTTGTATATCAACAAAAACGCACATGACACCTCATTATGGATAATTGTGTTTGAAATTAAAATTGAAGGTTTTGATGTAGCTGCTGTCAAAACAAAAATAAAAACATTACGAGCTACATATAATGGGGAGCCAGTGAAAGATCAGGGTGTGATCCAGATGATGGGTATGTGCTCCACGGGTGTCTCTCCTCAGTCAGTCTCGAGCCCATGGCTTCTTCTTCTGGGCCTTCAAACCCCAGTTCTGCCAGTGGCTGATTAGTTGCTCCACGGGTGTCTCTCCTCAGTCAGTCTCGAGCCCATGGCTTCTTCTTCTGGGCCTTCAAACCCCAGTTCTGCCAGTGGCTGATTAGTTGCTCCACGGGTGTCTCTCCTCAGTCAGTCTCGAGCCCATGGCTTCTTCTTCTGGGCCTTCAAACCCCAGTTCTGCCAGTGGCTGATTAGTTGCTCCACGGGTGTCTCTCCTCAGTCAGTCTCGAGCCCATGGCTTCTTCTTCTGGGCCTTCAAACCCCAGTTCTGCCAGTGGCTGATTAGTTGCTCCACGGGTGTCTCTCCTCAGTCAGTCTCGAGCCCATGGCTTCTTCTTCTGGGCCTTCAAACCCCAGTTCTGCCAGTGGCTGATTAGTTGCTCCACGGGTGTCTCTCCTCAGTCAGTCTCGAGCCCATGGCTTCTTCTTCTGGGCCTTCAAACCCCAGTTCTGCCAGTGGCTGATTAGTTGCTCCACGGGTGTCTCTCCTCAGTCAGTCTCGAGCCCATGGCTTCTTCTTCTAGATCTTCAAACCCCAGTTCTGCCAGTGGCTGATTAGATGCTCCATGAGTGTCTCTCCTCAGTCAGTCTCGAACCCACGGCTTCTTCGTCTGGGCCTTCAAACCCCAGTTCTGCCAGTGGCTGATTAGTTGCTCCACGGGTGTCTCTCCTCAGTCAGTCTCGAGCCCATGGCTTCTTCATATTAACCCATTAACTGACCAATTTGATTGATGAATTTTTTTTTTCAAAAATGACTATTTTTTAATTTTTTAATTATAATGTAAAACCCATTACAAAATGCAAAAAATATACAAAAAATAATAATTACCCATTATTTTGGCCTTTTTTTTTCAAAAATTTTAATTTTCGGTACATTGAACAGAAGTACCGTGAACACTATAACATTCACTAATTTATAAACCACAACTCTCTAAATTCTATAACTTATCTATAAAAAAGTTTAAAAACACTTAAGTTTATAAAATAAAGAGAAGTTTGAATTTAAAAAACTGTTTCATAACTTGCCCACTAGTTCAAAAATTTAATTTAGTATGGTAATCGCGAAAACATGTGGGAATATGAAGTGGGATCTCACACTTTTCACACTGCCACACGGTTTCACTCCTAACTTTTTTTTGGGCGCACACAAAACATCTCTTTGTTGGATTTGCCTTTGTAGCTGTTGGTGGAATCTTCATTACAAAGTGTGCCCAATTCTTGGTCTGAAGACGCAGAGGGCTAGGTCCAAGTGACGGTCTTCCACGGCTTGGGTATTGTGGTAATGTTACATGTTCCAATATCTGTTCCACAAAATTCAACCGGAACTCAGTGAATGATTCCCTTTTCCCAGTTAGAGTCTTCCACACCACAAAGGAATTGTAAAGTGCCATATCGAACATGTAAAAAAATATTTTTTTATAACTTTTTGAATATCTTCTCATTACTGGGAAACTTGAAAGTACCTGGTCTTGACGGTCAACACCACCCATTGCGTTATTATAGTCTATAACAACTTGAGGTTTCACAACTTGTGCTTCTTCAACTTGTACACGACCCCCAACCTTTCGCTTCACTCTTTTCGTTTTCCCAGTGTCAGTCATGAGAGATGAGTCATGCATTGTTGATAACATCAAGACATCTTTCTTATCTTGCCATTTGAGACATAGGATATTGTTAGAGCTTTGATGGACTACTTCTCCTGCAGTAAGTTTTTTTGAAACAACAGCTGCAGGCATGTTTTTTCTGTGCTTACGAACAGTTCCTAGTGCGTATGTTTTATTATCCAGTAGCAACCTGAATAATGTTGGAGAACTGTACCAGTTGTCGGTATGAATGGCATATCCCTGGTTCAAAAGTGGCTCACTCAGGTTCATGACAACAGCTTCACTGGCCAACATGTCACCATGATCATCCTGGCCACAATAAACTGAAAACTTCCAGCAATATCCTGATTTTGACTCGTTCAGTTTGTAAAATTTTACTCCAAACCTGGACCGTTTTGAAGGATTGAATTGTATAAAAGACAGTCGTCCTCTGCACTTCATCAAACTTTCATCAATCGCTATATTTTTGTCAGGCGTGTATACATTCTCATATTTTACATTCATGTACTCTATCATAGGCCTAATTTTTTTCAGCCTATCATCATCTCCTTCATAATCATTGGCAAAATGTAGATATTTACATAAGAGTAAAAAACGTTTATAAGGCATGACCTTTGAAAAAATTGGTGTACGAAGAATTATCCTCTTTGTCCAGTACATTTCCAGCCGTTGTTTGGGATTTTGCGACATCAGCACAATAAGGGCAAAAAACGCTTTTAGTTCGTCTACAGTAACGGGAAACCATTTCTGACGATTTTGAATGTCAACAGTATCCAACTTCACTTGAGCATACCTATTAGTTTCAAGCACAATCATTTCAAAAAAATCATCACCCAAAATTTCACTAAAAGCATCATTTTCTTTTGGTACAGTTCCATCATTACAAAGTTTTTGAATAATATTTTCATTCACTCCAGAGTGACCAATAAAAGGAATTTCAACTACCCTATTTATCTCGTTTTTCCATTCCCAAGTGTATGTATTACGTATTATGTCTTCATTTTCATCGCTTTCACATTCACTATTATATTCGGAGCCGTCATTTACAACAATATTCGTTGGCAGTTCGAAATCTTCATCGTCTGTTACATCACTGTCACTCTCACACAAATATTTTTGTATTTCTTCTGGCCTATTTGCAAAATTACCGCGCAGTGAACTCATTTTGTTGGGAAAAAGCCAAGTGAATAAACAATTATATACAAGGTAGAAGTAATAAACACTATACTTTTGTCACTAATAAAGGATACTAACAGAGATTGGATAATAATGACACAGATGTTAGAGCTCACATTACGCTAGACATCTATTAGAGAAAAATAAAACCATAACTAGAAGGAACTGGATTTCTCTGACATCTATTGGACATTCATAGAACTACTACGAAACAATATCATTGTATTGAAATAACACGGCGAGAAAGATACGTCAAAGTAAGTGGACGGACATACGCCGCGAGTCACGCTCGTCAAAGTCCCTGTTGTATTGTAAATCCATGGCGAGTAGCACTCGTCAATGTCAGCGAATGGGTTAAGTTCTTATAGTCAAATATCACATGAATCGAACACAAACTCGTAAGTTAGATTTTGAATGATGTCATTTAATTCATCCAGAGGCAGTATTGACGATGCACACTTGGCCATATTTACACGCTAACTGTCCCGCAGTGTGGACAGACCAAGGAAATGTACAGGTCAGTCCCTGTCAACTGGCCGCGTGTAAACGCGCCATAACTGTTGGATCTCAAACAGAGCTTGGGCGCTGCTCAAGTCTCGTTATTGTTATTTTCAAGTCACTAAAGCTTATATGGGATTTAAGTCGGGTGTCATTGTTGACAGCTTGGGGTTCCACTCAACTGTTTGGGTGTTGTTAGCTATTATTTTATCTAGGAAACCATATCAGAGGATTGGCAGGCATCAATACTCATTCCTTACAAAGCACTACCAACTTACAGGTGCCCCATAGCTTCTTTGGTGCTGAGTGACAGCTCACAGCTGACAGATAACGGCTTTGAAAAGTTACCAGACCAAATTATGTATCCCTACGCTGAACCATATGATCTGAAAAAACATGTGTTTAGCAGCTGTCACTTCTGATAGTCAAAATGTAGGTATATACCTAAATGTTGGCTGTCAGAAGTCAGCTGTGAGCTGTCA
>CABFVX010005633.1:0-35996 GCA_902151425.1 Timema shepardi | reverse complement strand
GGTGACCTGGCGGTCTAGGGGTAAGGTGTCAGACTTCTGTGCTGGCGGCCGGGGTTCAATCCTCGGTCCCGGCACATATTTATCTGATTACCAAACCCTTCCTTCACCTCTGACAAGACATCTTGTGAATGTGGGGAATGCCAGGCCTCCACCGTGGTTCGGATTCCACGTTAAACTGTAGGTCCTTCATTTCATCTCACAATCACCTTACCATTACACATTAGCGTAAGTGCGTATAACCCGAACGGGTAGTAAGACGCGGTGCTAATAATAATAATAATAGTATCCTTATGATTTCTCAAAGTGGCATTTAATTTTAATAAAATCATTAATAAATGCTACTTTCATAAAATAATATGCTACAAATCTATTTGAATTTTTTCATTTTACATGTCTCTAATTATTAGTGCAATATTTTTCAGTGATAACAAACAATATTAAAGATGTCAATTTGCGTGAATGTTTAGCTTCAACAGGAAGCCCAAGAAAGGAATCCAGTTCCTACAAGAGCAACATCTCCTCGGCACGTCGTCGGCAGAAGTGGCAGAGTGGTTGCATGTAGATGAGCGACTGGACAAGACAGCCCTGGGAGACTTGCTCGGGGAGAGCGATGACACCAGCAAGGAGGCAAGAAACCACCAAAACCACTGGCAGGATTTTGTTTACACTAAGTTTTAGTTGATAGAGAAAATATTATTAATAGAAACCAAATGATAATGATTTGGTTAAAATGTGAATTACCAATCAGTTAAGTGATAAACTAATGGCTTTGGGTCTGTTTGTTAAATTTGTTTTATAATTATGCTGGAATAAATCAGCAATTTACTGTAAGATAACCCGCCTCGGTGGCGCAGTTGGCTAACACGCTTGTCGTGTTGAGCTCGACTGCTTAGGACGGGGAGATCGAGGTTCGAATCTCGCTCGGGTGAACTGGGGGTGGTTTTTCCTAAATGGTTTTCCACTCTCCCTCCACGCAAATGCGGGTTCACTTCCTCTAATTCAACCTTCCCAATTCCTAATCCATTAGAGTAATTAGTACTTAAAGTGTATAACCCGAACGGTTAGTAAGACGCGGAGCTAAATATTAATATTATTATTATTATTATTATTATTATTATTATTATTATTATTATTATAATTATAATACTCTAAAATAGGATTAATAGTTCTTAAAATATTCTTATTCAAAATGGGTTGGCAGGGGAACAAATCTAATTTTGAATTTAAATTTTTTTATACTAAAATCTAGATTATCCTTGAGGTTTCAGTTTAAATTCAACTTTCTCTTCATGTGTTAGCTTCATAATTTTAGATTTAGGTGAGCTAGGTTGAATGTAAATAAAAAAGTATAATACTCAATAATTCATTAACTCTTTAATGTGCTGTGCAATTATTTGTTGAACTGAAGGTTTGAGTGTTAATACCTAGTTAATCAAATAGTGCAGGGGCTACAAGCCCGATATTAAAAGTAAACTGCACTTTGTGATGAATGCAATCGGATCTATACTCCTTTGGAAGTTTATTTACACTCGTATCCAAAATTTAATTTCTTAGGCCGTTAAAGAAAGAGGGAATAAATACATTGATTTTGCTGCCATTTGCTGATTTAAATGTTAGAAGAGTGATTAAGATATATTTTTGGGTCTCTAAAAACTAATATATTAATGTTAGTTTAATATAATTAAAAACAAAATTGACACAATTTTAAGACTAAGGGCCAGTTTCATAGTCAAATTTAGTACGCCTCAAGTGCGGCGCTACACTTAGTACAAGACGACACCTACCTAAACCAGAATGGAATGGGCCAGTTTCTTATGCGAGAACGGCCCATTCCATTCGAGTTTAGGTAGGTGTCGTCTTGTACTTAGTGTAGCGCCGCACTTGAGGCGTACTAAATTTGACTATGAAACTGGGCCTTAGAAGCTGAAATAGTAATTGCTGTATTTGCTGTCCTAGTTTGATGTGTGAGGAGTGATTTTCATCTACTCTTAGTTATTGATTTAGGATTTCCCAGTAAAAACAGAGGTCTAAAATACTGATCATAACTATATGTTAATGACAGAATATTTATTCTTTGCCTTTATTTTATAGTAGCCTACAGCAAATATTGTAAATATTAATAGTAAAATAATATTTAAAAAATATAAAAGCCTTAATACAATTTGGACTTGATAAATAATATTACAGTAATTGTACATACATTGTTTGTGGCTTGTATAGTTCTACTAAATGGATGATATTCACTTTAAGATAAACTATTAAAACATAAAACAAAATGTACATATAAGTTTGGCAACAGACTGTCCTAAATGTTTAACTATTCCACTATTTGTGCAGGATTTACCTTTAACAGTTTATGCACGGAAGTCCTACCCTCTTGCACCAAACACCCCGTAGAATCACAGCTTTTCTTGCATTTGCGAATTTACAGACTTCCGACAGATTGGTCCAAACTGGAACCCACTCTCCATCCTTCTTACTCCACCCTCACGATAATGGCGACCGAGGGGTTTTACCACGGTATAGTATACTGTGTCATCTCCACTGAAAGCGTTCGACCCACCAAGAGCTTTGGCTCTTTCATCACCAACAATAAAATTATACAATATTTATATGGAACATCTTTTTAAACATTTAAACTGGTCACAATACCATTATCTACTAAATAATATTGTGCACTTGAGTATAAACTTAATTTACATTATTTTTCAATAAATGACACACATTGTTACAATAGTTGCTGAGCTGACAGTTTTTGAGCAGCATTCGCAGCTCAGGGCTAAGACCCAGCTTAAATAAATACAGCCCTTTTTGAAGCTAGTTTCATGAACATTTTTCTTGTTTGAAAACATTAAAAAATAATAATAATTAAAAGCTATGAAGGAAATATGGTTTTTCGGCCGACATCTTGGTTACCATCTTGAGTCCTAAGGGATCAAATTTGGGGCACTGCGAGTCAAATCACTTATAGTGGAGTCACGGTATGAAGCCATTTGCTTTCATCACAAAGTGCAGCTCCTGGTCTCAAAGTTATGAAATGACTTTAAAAGATATCTATTTGCTAACATAAATTTATCATTTCAATACTTTAAACTGTGAACATTATGTAAGTTAAAAACTGTCTTTTGCACTTAGATAATGTATGCGTACATCGACCAAATGAACTTTAGAAACAGGGACATTGTGTCAGCCCTGCGGAACTTTCTGGAAGGTTTCCGGCTTCCCGGCGAGGCACAGAAGATCGACAGGCTCATGGAGAAGTTTGCGAGTCGATACTGCGAGTGTAATCCCAAGTAAATATACCTCGCCTTGTCATAGCAACTAGTCCTTTCATCTTACGTTTGTTTGCTTTACGTCAATCAATATAACTCCTGGGTGACCTGGTGGTCCAGGGGTAAGGTGTCAGACTTCTGTGCTGGCGGCCGGGGTTCAGTCCTCGGTCCCGGCATGGATTTATCTGATTACCAAACCCTTCCTTCACCTCTGACAAGACATCTTGTGAATGTGGGGAATGCCAGGCCTCCACCGTGGTTCGGATCCCACGTTAAACTGTAGGTCCTCCATTTCATCTCACAATCACCCTACCATTACACATTAGCGTAAGTGCGTATAACCCGAACGGGTAGTAAGACGTGGTGCTAGTAATAATAATATAATTCCTACATTTCATTGGTACAGTCGTATCAGCTTTTCTTCCTTGGCCGTCTCCTTCATAAGGCTGGACTGACTGATTATTTGTTAACATTCATTTGATTAATTTTCCTTACAAAATTATAAAGATAATATGTAAAAGAACACACACAAGATTTTGAATACAAACCATTTTTTGTTCATTAAATTCATTGCAAAATTATTAAAATAATGTTTATATTTGATTGGGTAAGGAGTAATACTTAGGTAGGCCTACTTGAAAATAAAAACTATTTCTGTAACTATTGTTTGTCAAATAAAAGAGATTAGCTTTGTATAAACATTCAAAAACAATTTTTTCAGATATTTAATAATAGTTGTTATAGAAAATCTGATGTGCCTGATACCCTTCTGCCCCCTCAGTGCGAAAGTTGGAGTGGACTTGATTATAACAACAGATGGTTGCTTTAAACTTTACTCTCTCAATTTAATCAATTCATGTATTCTGACAGTCTCACTTAACTTTAACTTAAATAAAAGTGTGCCAAAGTTCTTAAGTTTGTACCTCTTGTTATTGTCATAATGTCAGGTCATATTATATTTGAGACTGTACTATATTCTGCCCAATACACTATATTTACAATTTGCCAGCATTTAAGTGAAACGGCAACTAAACTAAAATGAGAGATGATAGGTTATTACCTATTCTGATTGTTGTTTAGTTTAGCTGCCAGTTTTATTGAGAGATAAGAATTGAAATAGCGAGAATCGTAATGTTAAGGTTGATTCTTAATTCTTTCAATACCAGTAGGAATCAAAGGAATCGAGTTTGACAGCCCTACTTTATATTATTCCTTTTACATGTTCCTATTAAGTGTCTTATCATTCTTTACTAATTTCTAGAGCTACTGTTTCTTAGCATCAATTATTTGTAAAAATAACATTTTGTAGCATTATCTAGCAAAATAACAGGAATAAAGGATTAGGCCTCTAAACCAATTTCCATTTTCAGATACTGGTGTACGGCAGGGTGATGTAGTTTTTGTAGAGGAATGTTTTCTTTCAAACACATTTTCACACTAGGTATCACATAGGAAAGTTGTTTTCTTCGCCCTATGGTTAATTTCTAAACACCCTCACAAGTTCAATTACAAGGGCTCGTTGGAGGAGGGAGGGAGGGAGAGGAGGCACTTTGTCACGTGATCGGCTCGGGGAAAATACCAAGAAATACCAATCCGAAGTGGTTTGAATGTTTTCCCTAGGATGATTTGTATTAAACAATGTTAAATCTAACAAATTGTCCCAATTTACAGATATATAGGGATATTTTAATTAGAAGTCGTTACTTTGCTCATAAAGGTATTTATCACGGAAACATTTCATTTATCGCTTTATATCGCAAAAATAAAACTCCTTGAAGATTCATCCATACTATATGAAATTTGAACATAAAAAATAAATCTAGTTTGATGAATTTTAATATTTATTGCTTTTATCGCTAAAACGAAAAAAACAGTGTGTACTAATATCCTTTTCCTTTGTTTTGTGTTTTTTTGGTTTCTTCTTTTAGAAAGTTGTGTTACACTTTTTGAACTTGCTCGTGATTTTCTATAGAATGAAGCCTAGGTCAGGGAATTGGGTGGTGACGAATGATTTGATTCAAGAGGCATGTCCTCTTTGCCCCAATGTCAGCGTTGTAAAGTGTGAACTGTGTCCTTGGTTTCATTGTGTTTCCTTGTTCTGTTTCTGTCCATCTGTTCCATATCCCACTATAGTGTTGTTTGACGTTCCAGCAACGGCCTGTTTGCCAGTGCGGACACGGCCTACGTGTTGGCATACTCTGTCATCATGTTGACGACAGATCTACACTCTCCTCAAGTCAAGAGCAAGATGACGAAAGAGCAATACATCCGTCTGAACAGAGGAATCAGCGACAGTAAAGATCTGCCTGAGGAGTACTTGTCCAACATATATGATGAGATTGCAGGCCATGAAATCAAGATGAAGGGCACAGTCAACAAACCGGGCAAACAAGGTGACTCATTAATACAGTGTCGCATTATTGCAAACTGTCACGCACGTTAATAATGCCTGGGAAAAATTGAGTTGTTCAAGTGATATTCACATTCCACAAAGTCATATTTAATATTGTATTATAATGTAGTAAATAGAAATACATTTTTGAAGGGTTCTGTAAATATTTTTTTTTTTTTTTTTTGCTAAACATATTTTATTTATAGTTTATCAATTTTGAGCTTATTGTGTAAGGCCTATCATTTATGTGGCGATGGATGACTTATTGTTTGTTTGGTTGTTGTTTACGATGGTACGGAAAGAGGGCAAGTATGCTCTTACTGGCTGGACAGCTCTGCTCTATTTCAGGGCCTTCTCAGCCAATAGAGATGATGAGAGGGAGTGTTTATTAAAGTTAACGCAAGTGTGGTAGACGTCTGTTTATTTCTCGGAAGGGAATGTTGCGGAGCTGACGCAACTCTCACTCCTTATATCCCTAATGGAGGGTAGGTCTGGGAGTGACCGACACTCGAGTATTAGTAGAGACAGGAGGAGGATAGCTAGGTCAGCAACTGAGTGGAGAAGTGTGAGAGAGACAGTTTGTCTCTCTCTGGGATATTTTCAAGGTGTGCATCAGGTTAACACTATAGATGGTTCACACATAAGTTTATTTTCTTAAATATTGTTTAGAAACTATGCCTAAGGAATATTACATTGAATTGTCTTTAATCTTTTGGTAACTATTACTACAAGTTTATTTAAATGTGTGTTTTCAAATTTTTATTGATAATGGATTTTTATAAACTTAGCTGCTAAGTTTTTCAACAGCCTTACCTTAGAACTTGCAACTCTCATTACATTCTTTTATTTACTTTGAGAATATATTGCCTTCTAATTATTTTAATATATCATGATCTGAACTAGCCATTGATTTCTTGTTAGAATTGTGATACTCTGTTCAATATTTCATCCCCCTTTTTATATAACTTGGAACTAAGTAAGCATTTCTATTATTTCTATTATTATTATCTAAGGTCTAGTTAAATTACTATATTTTTTACTTCCCTGCTACAGTAAAAAATAGTTTAAATGAATGTATTTGCTACTGTGAATGTACTGAATGAAATGAGTTTGTAAAGTCACTGGTTCACTTGAGGAATGTAAGAAATGTATTTACTATTTCACATACTCGCTGAACATTTGACAAAATCACCATCAACCAACAGTGAATGTTAATAGGTCACATCAAGATTAGATTGAGTTAGGTTAGTTTAGACTATCTTGGTCTAGTTTATGTTAGTTTATCCACATACACTAGATATTTTATAAAATCACTGGTAAATGTAGATAATACAGTCATGTTTACAACGAGGAAACTCGATCAAGAAACCTAGAAATTGAAGCACAAGACGAGGTAGAGGAAGACAAAAAAAGGAACCAGCATTTTAAAGAGTGAGGTGGAGAGAGCCATAAATGACACGAGAAGAAGGAAAGCTGCTGGAGATGACAACATACCAGCTGACCTTCTGAAGGAACTGGGAAACAATAGCTTAATGGCTCTGACAAGACTTATAAATAGGATCTACGAAACAGGAGAATGGCCCCAGGGTTTTCTAGGCATAACCGTGGTGGCTCTAAAGAAGAATAAAAACAAGCCAATAAATACAGTGGCCACAGGACCATCGGCCTCATCTCATGGCAAGAATACTACACAGGTTACCGGAACAGAAAATAGAAAGTATTTTAGAGGAAGACAGATTTTGATTCAGAAAAGGAACCAGATGATGAGAATAATTTCAGGGAGGGTGCTGGAAGTAAAGTAAGAAGTCTACATTGGTTTCTTCGACTGGAAAAAGAAGGTTTGATAGAGTTTAATGGAAGAAACTGATGGAAATACTCAAGAGGATCGGCATAAACTGTAGGGACAGAAGGTTGATTGCAAACCTGCACCTGGGATAGCGAGTAAAGGTGAGGCTGATGATGGTGAGACCAACAGTGTGGAGACAGGGATGTTGTTTGTCACCCAGTCTGCTCAACTCGTATGGCAAGTGGCTGGTCAGGGAAGATACGAGGGTATATCATCAGCACAATAAAATATTCAGATCTACCATTGCTGGCCAAAAATAAAGAATAGTTGCAGAAAATGATGGACCAGCTTGTGGAGATCAACATTGAAAAGTCGAAAGTGAAGGTGATTTCAAAAAATGGAGAGCTGCTGAAAACCAAAATTGAAAACCAGGAAAACATAGAGCAGTTGAAGTAACTAGGAGGGCCACTAACCAAGGATGCATAGTACACCAAGGACATTAGGTCGAGGCTTGCTAGAGCCAAGGAAGCTTTCAACAAGAAGAGGTTACTTCTGGCCAGCATGTTTAGTTTGGAACTGAGGAAGAAGCTGAAGAAAGGCTACATTTGGAGCATTCCGCTGTATGGAGCAGGAAGATGTAAAAGAAATACTTGGAGAGTTTTGAAATGTGGTGCCAGAGAGGACTTGAGAAGATCAGGGGGACAAACAATGTGATAAACGAACAAGTCCTAAGAAGAGGGGGTGAGAAGAGAACCATTTTGGGTATGATTCTTGGGTACGAAGCAAACTGGATCAAACACATCCATACGAGGAACTGTCTTTTGTACGACGTCATAGAGGGAAAGAGCAGCTTAGGAGGAGAATGTTAAAAAAGAAATCAAAGCAATATTTTGCAACCAAAACAAATATGTTTAGAATACACACATTTAAATAAACATGAAATGTGTTGTTAATATTACACACCATATTGACTTAAATAAATCTATTTAAATACAAACTATCCCAATTTTAATCAACTTAAATTATTCACTATTTTCGTTAAGAAAATATAGCAATAAATAATTTAGTTACTTTACAAACTTGACTATTTTCAAATTTTAATATAATAGCAAACCTCCCTCCAACCTTTTAACCAAGGAGATTCTGTTAAAGGATTCATCTAAAATTACCTTTTTCCCCTCATATTTATCCACTTTAATTAAGTAACTACCCACTTGAATGGCTGCATGGTCTAAAGTGTGGCTCTTGCAATAGACTATACTGCCAATGATAACGAGATCGATGTTTGAATCCTGGTTGGGTAAACTGAAGTGTGTTTTCTACTCTCCTTCCACACAAATGTGAACCTCAGCCTAACTAGTGTATCTGCGCACAGACCGAACAAATAGTAAGACGCTGCGCTAATGCGCTTTTATTCACTTCTCGAATGTGTCACTTTAGTACCACCGCTCTTTCTCTATTACTTGTGTACAGTCTTCTCCTCTCACTTGCTCACTTGCTGCTTTTCTTTATCATTCTTTCACTCTAACTATAAATTCTAAATCTTGATCCTAACTCTTTGACAACACGGTAAGAATAAATATTTGTTAAATTGGAATGATTTTCTTTCTTGTTTGAATTCTTACTAATGAATTAATTAACAGGCACAATAAGCCAAAGGTACCAGGCTTATGCCTATGCCTGGGTGTTATTTTTAAAATTTAAATAATATTATAATTATATTATGATACAGCATTTATTTATGACTAAATAAAATGTAATGTAAATTGTTTTTCTCATTTATTTTAGTTTTTTTTAATCACTCCACATAAATATATTTATATCATTTGACGTTATATCATTTGTTCAAACCATTTAGTGAAAGTATTATCAAAATATTATTTTTATTATATTTGGAAGAAGACAAAGGAAAGGTGGATTGAAATATAAAAGGGACGAACACAATATGGCCCCCACAATGAAAAGAACACAGTTCACACTTTACACTGCTGTCAATGGACAAAGAGGTAATGGTTGCCTCTTGAAGAAAATTGATCGTCACCGTCCGATCCCCCAACCTAGGTTTCATTCTATCGCATCCAATGTCCTTTTCCTGTGTTTGTCCTTTATGTTATACCTTTTACATGTTACTATCTATGTGTTCTATCTTTCTTTACCATTTTCCTTTTTCTCCCCTTTTGTTTTTTGGTTTTCTCTTTTAGGAAGTTGTGTTGCGCGTTTCACTCTCCTCCCTGATGAGTTCCGATAGAATGAAACCTAGGTCGGGGGATTGGGTGGTGATGATCAATTTTCTTAGAGAGGCAACCATTACCTCTTTGTCCATTGTCAGCAGTGTAAAGTGTGAACTGTGTTCTTCTTTTCATTGTAAAGGCCATATTGTGTCCGTCCCTTTTATATGTTTCTATCCACCTTTCCTGAACCTTCTTACAAATATAATACAATTACCTCATAAAGCGAAAAGAGGTTTTCCTTATAGAGTTATATTAAAATATTATTTCTGAAAGTAATATCAGCTATGGATGGAGAGACAAGGAAGGAGATCGTCTTCCTGATAAAACAAAATGTACCTCCAAAGTAAAAAGAGATATAAACGAACTGTTGATATTTGTTAACTTTTGTTGGTGCTCCTGAATAGTAAACATAATTTCTACTGTTTAGTGATCTCAAGCGAGAAAAGGCGTCGGTTCCTTTGGAACATGGAAATGGAAGTAATCTCAACGGCTGCCAAGAACTTGATGGAGTCTGTGAGTCATGTTCAGGCTCCTTTCACGTCGGCCAAGCACTTGGAACATGTCCGGCCCATGTTCAAGGTCAGTGTTTATCATCTAAAACTGTGGCCTGGCCGGGTCTACCGAGGCTGGTTTCCCCCTCTTTCTTATCTCCATTCTAGTGACATAATTAATATACATTTATACTAAGCTGGAAAGAAAGATACTAAGATTATAGAGAGTGAATTTTAGGGGGCAGCTCTTTGTGAACTCTGCTTGGTATTTCCTCACTCTTCAATATTTGTAGTTATCTCCATTAACCTGCCCTAAGTACTCTTCAGAACTTTATGTACTCATATTTTGTTACAATTCAATTGTTTTGACTTATTTTCTAGATGGCGTGGACACCTTTCCTTGCAGCATTTTCTGTCGGTCTCCAAGATTGTGATGACCCAGAGATTGCATCGCTGTGCCTGGATGGAATACGCTGCGCTATTAGGATTGCTTGTATTTTCCACATGACGGTGAGGCATGCTTCATCCGCCAAGGGTGTCCTAGAAATTAATGAAATGACAACTTTTATCTTTATTTGAAAAGTGTGCATCTAATGCCGCCATGGCATGGTTGATATTCAAGAACAGTTGATATTACAGGGTGTCTACTGGGTCATGAAAGTCACGAAAAGGTCACTAATTGGGGGGAAAAGTCACGAAAAAGTCAGGAATTTTTTAATATTTTGATCATAAAGTCACGAAAATAATTTTAGTTTGAATTTCCTGCACATCGTAACAACGCCAATGCTTCAAAGATAGTGCTATCCACTAAACGTAATGGCACGCGCCAGTCGGAAGTTGCCTGATTGTTTTGTTTGTGATTCCAACGACAAGGCTAACGTTCGCCATCTTGTATTAAATATTAATGTGACGTGCTACTTGTCTCGTGGGGTGTGTGTGTCTACAAATAATGGTTTTCGAGAGAATGAATTGGAATTCAGGTTTTGTAGATGATACGGGAAAATACCAGGACATTTTACATTTTCTACACAAACCGTGCGTTCATCTGTGTTGTGGATCTGGATCAAGATGTTGGCGGCAATTATCAATTTTTTACGCTTTCACTGATCCCACTGCAATTTGAAGGGGGTGTAAAATGTATATTATAATTTCAAACTAACGTTGGCAGCAAATAGCAATAGTTTTCGCAGTGAAATATGGCGTATTTTTTTATAAAATATAAAATAATATTATTAGTGTTAATATTTAATCCTTGACGTAATTCATTTAATTTTAAAGACCATTCATTCAAAACAGTTGAAATTTACCAATTTTTAAAATGATTTTCATTTTCTAATGGGCACATAAAATATTAGGCCTAAATTATTTTTTAATTGTGTGTTGCAAAAAAAATCCATATTTTTTGGGGGGCCATTCAAAGATTTTATGTGTGAAGTTTAGGCTAATTTGTTAAAAGATCCCTGGTAAATGTTCGTTCTAAGAGTTTTGGCTGACTGTTGAAGAAAATAAATACTCCAAGTGGTTGCGCCCTTTTGAACATGACCAATATAAGGCTTATTGTTCATTTTATAAATCATAATTAGATATAAGCCACAGTGGGTTGAATGGAGTGAAAATTCATGAAAAAGGTAAGAAGCATTTGGAACTAACCTCTGCCCTACTCCAAGGTGTTTTTTATTATAATAAACTAGGCCCGATGTTCAATATAATGTTTAACCGTTTACTGAAGGAATTTTTTTTGCACCGCGTCTTACTGACCGTTAGGGTTATACGCCCCCGAAGGAATTTTGTGGTCTAAAAAGGTCACCAAAAAGTCACGAATGTTTGTTCCTCTAACTGAGTAGACACCCTGTATTACCATTTTAAGAAAATTAATATTTTATGTTTCTACTAGAGAATGATTTTATTTATTTTAACCAAAGAAATGTTTTACTATAAAAACTGAAAAAAAACACTGACCTTATCTCATGCCCCTTACACTTCCAGCTTAATATTTTCACAATGAAAAGAAGAAATGTTTTAAAAATTATAGTCTTGGAATAAAGTGCTTCAATAAAAATAATTGTCATCATCATAATTGTGTCCCAACTCCAGTTTTCAGGTCTGGTTAGCAAGCGCTCTCGATTTTAACTTGTCTTTTTACATTTTCTCTTCGTGTATAATGTTCCAGTCTTGTGCTCAATTCTAACAGCTTTTTTTTTTGCAAATATCAAAATTGAATTCTAGCAAATTATTAGAATGCATAACAATATACTAATATATCACACAATATAGGTCTTAATTGTAAATTAAGTTTTTATTTCAATCATGCTATAAAGTTAAATCAACCCCCCTTTCAAAAAATACTTGTCCAAATCCAGTCAAAGTAAGCAATCTAAACTCATGTTAAAGCAATCAAATGTAGAATGAATTTTAATGATGTTAAAAAAGTGTTGTTAAAGTGAGCTAAGCTTATAAAAAATGACTTATTAAAAAGTAGGGATGATAACTTTAATCATAATTGAAAGACTATAATTTATTTTAATAAAAAATGCAAATAGTAATAATAATAATTATTATTATTAATCCAAAAATGTATATGTACAATAATTTATAGATTACTGTGGGCAAAATATCACTTGACAGGGTTAGTGACAATTTTAACTAACAATGACAATATTAGATTGTAAATTAGTAAAATAATACAGTTGGGAAATGCATGCCATTACCTGGTCAGTAAGTTGGTGACAACTGTCCAGGAATGTAAAACTCACAAAACAATAATTTTCCCAGTTCTCTATGGATGTGAAATGTCGTATCTTATCTTAGATGATGAAAATAACTTAGGTGTGTTTGAAAACGAGGGGCTTAGGAGAATATTTGGTACAAAGAAGAACGAGGCTACTGGCGAGTAGAGAAAAAAAGTTGATCTAACGGATAATCATCATTATTAGCTGGTGGTCGGATCATTTGAATGAAATGGCTTACTAGCAAGTTTTAGCACAAGTCTATAGCAAACTTGGCGTTGTTCTTTTTGATAATTATAAGTTTAACCAAAGAATTGCCACCAAGCTATACTAATTTTTAACATGCAAATCTTGATCAGTTCTTACAAAATTAATTACCTGTGTACAAATATGAGTCTATCCAAATAGTAATTGAGTTTAGAATCACTGTTAACATGCTTTTCTTTTAAACAAAATAAATAACGAGCAAAATATTTTGATAACATTATTTTCAGACTTTACTTCTAACGTTATCAAGAGGTTTACAAGATCCAAATAAATAAAAATGGAGTTTTATTTAAAATAACTCAAGAGAGTGGTTTTATTTTGTAAGACACACAAAATATTGACTTGTATTTTTTATAAGTATTTTTTCTATCTTTTAATTTTGCGCTAGCTTTACAAGTTTTAAAGTATTTCATTATTTGTGTCTGCCTTTGTATAGTCACAAAGTCTATTTATTACAAGTTGTTTTTGGCTCATTGCACTTTGTTTCCGAGATATAATTATAAAGTATAAGATTATATGATTGTACCATAGTTTATGTTCTAGCTGGAGAGAGATGCCTATGTGCAAGCTTTGGCGAGGTTCACTCTACTCACGGCTAACTCTCCCATCACGGAAATGAAAGCAAAGAACATAGATACCATCAAAACACTCATCACGGTCGCTCACACAGATGGTAAGACCACATTTCAAGAGCATCTGTTATATGTTGTATGTGTAACCACTGTCCCGTGCATTAAACACATCTAAGAGAGACTAGGAGAGACTAGGAGAGTGGAGGCCATGGGAACGAAGCTGGTGAGGAGAAACAAGATTATGTGATAGTAGAGAAAGCAAGACTGAGGGGGTATGGACATGTATTGGGAATGGAAAATAGGGGATGCCAAAGAAAATATTGGAAATTCAGTATATAGGAAAAAGACCACAAGGTAGGGAGGCCAAGAAAGAGATGGGAGGAGCAGATAACATAAAGTGTGCAAGTGAGAGGAGAGGAATGGAGGAAGAATAGAGGAAGATGGAGGCATTCTACTAAACTGACCTCCCGGCCACAGGCTAGAAACAGTTGATAATGATGATGGTATTTATAGACAGTCCTTAATTGTAACTTTTTAATATTAAATTTCCCCAGAAAATCTTGGAAAATAATCTTTCCCGCCCGACTTTCAGGATTATTCAATTTCCTTGTTTCAGGCAACTACCTGGGCTCCTCGTGAAATGAGTGTTATCTTGTTTCAGGCAACTACCTGGGCTCCTCGTGAAATGAGTGTTATCTTGTTTCAGGCAACTACCTGGGCTCCTCGTGGCTGGATATCGTGAAATGCATTTCTCAGCTGGAGCTGGCGCAGTTGATTGGTACAGGTGTTCGGCCACAGTTCATCTCTGGACCGAGATCTCATCACCATGAACATGACCCTCTTAAGTTGAACCTTAGTCTATTGGACCGTAAGTCACTCATTTAGATATGTTTACTAATTTTATTACACCTCAGAGGTGACCTGGTGGTCTAGGGGTAAGGTGTCAGACTTCTATGCTGGCAGCCAGGGTTCAATCCTCGGTCCCGGCACAGATTTATCTGNGCGTGTACAACGGGTTGCATAGGAGTTAGGCATGCAGCATTAATACGCCTCGACATCTTGGAGCACGGCAGCAGAACATACCACAATTCATAGTAAACAGCACACCAGTACATCTAGAAATGGGAATACATTTTATGGTTCATCATCAACGGTCCTACATCACAGAAAATGCTTGCCATTATTACACGTGCAATAACACGTGCCTAACTCCTATGCAACCCGTTGTACACGCATGCTCGACAGCTTTGTTCTCCCGGTGCTGTACGCCGAAACTTTGAACAAAATTTAAAAGTATTAACATAGTTTTCCCGATGAAAGTGTATAGGTATTTTGTGTATTACTTTAGGTTCAAACAAACTATAGGTTCAGTTTGGGCTACGAGCTTCCGAACATCCTGTGTGTATATAAATAAATAAAAAATAAATATCCAAAGAGTTCAGCTCACTAGTATTTTTTTTCTAGCACCGTGTATTACTGCCCATTTAGACTATACACTTATGTAGGTTTACTAATTATGCTAATGTGCTATGGATAAAAAAGATTTAATTTAGATGAAGTGCATCCGCATTGGCGTGAAGGTAGAGTAGGAAAAACATTTAGGAACCCTCCAATACACCCAACTGGGATAGAATCACAATTCCCCCCCGTCAATGGCAGTGCAATCTATTACGAGATTATAGTACCTTAGACCATGTGGCCACTGAAACGGTAAAGTAGAGAAGGAATAGGCCTATATTATATTAACTATGATCATATAGCTTAAGAATGAATTTTTTATATTAAGTCAAGATGGAGGAATGTCACACATGGTTATGATATTTAGGTAGGTTTGGTTGCCAACGCGTGAATTGGTGCAATGCATATTGTATATTGTTAAGTCAGCGCCAACTGGTTATTAAATTATTATTATTAGCACCGCGTCTTACTACCCGTTCGGGTTATACGCACTTACGCTAATGTGTAATGGTAGGGTGATTGTGAGATGAAATGGAGGACCTACAGCTTAACGTGGAATCCGAACCACGGTGGAGGCCTGGCATTCCCCACATTCACAAGATGTCTTGTCAGAGGTGAAGGAAGGGTTTGGCAATCAGATAAATCTGTGACGGGACTGAGGATTGAACCCCGGCCGCCAGCACAGTAGTCTGACACTTTACCCCTAGACCGCCAGGTCACCCAGTTATTAAAGAGTTAAAACTATACAAAAGACTAACTTTTTAATTTGAATATAAATCTAAGTTAGATTTGAATTCAATGTTTCGAAGCTTTGAGCATACTTGACCATACTACTTCCAAAATGACCAAATTATCTAACAAGAGCATTATTGTACGAGAGTGTTAGTTATTGTGTGCTCATTTCAGGTTTCTTTAGATGAACTTGCGTATGCGTCTCATCCCAGGATGTTCAGTTTACAAAAGATAGTTGAAATCTCGTATTATAACATGGGGCGCATTCGACTGCAGTGGTCTCGCATATGGCAAGTCTTAGGGGAACATTTCAACAAGGTGGGTTGCAACCCCAGTGAAGATATCGCCTTCTTCGCAGTTGACTCACTCAGACAACTCTCTATGAAGTTCATTGAGAAGGGAGAATTCGCCAACTTTCGTTTTCAAAAAGATTTCTTGCGTCCGTTTGAACACATCATGAAGAAGAATAGGTGAGTACGTCCTAATTATCTTTGTTTTTATCTGGTGTCATATAAAGTTATTGTTTTATATCAGCATGTAAATGTGGCTGAGATTTGCAATGTAAACTGGGAAGAATGTTAAACTAAACATTGAAAAGAGGATAGAAATAGTGACCAGCCAAACAATTTGCTTAGACTTAGCCATAGATTGCACCATGTTCACTCTGCTGTCGTCTGCTGTAAGAGATATAGTTGTGTTCACTTTGCTGTTGTCTGCTGTAAGAGATATAGTTGTGTTCACTTTGCTGTTGTCTGCTGTAAGAGATATAGTTGTGTTCACTTTGCTGTTGTCTGCTGTAAGAGATATAGTTGTGTTCACTCTGCTGTTGTCTGCTGTAAGAGATATAGTTGTGTTCACTCTGCTGTCATCTGCTGTAAGAGATATAGTTGTGTTCACTCTGATGTCATCTGCTGTAAGAGATATAGTTGTGTTCACTCTGCTGTCATCTGCTGTAAGAGATATGGTTGTGTTCACTCTGATGTCATCTGCTGTAAGAGATATAGTTGTGTTCACTCTGATGTCATCTGCTGTAAGAGATATAGTTGTGTTCACTCTGCTGTCATCTGCTGTAAGAGATATGGTTGTGTTCACTCTGCTGTCATCTGCTGTAAGAGATATAGTTGTGTTCAGTCTGATGTCATCTGCTGTAAGGGATATAGTTGTGTTCACTCTGCTGTCATCTACTATCAGAGATATGGTTGTGTTTCAGGTCGTCTACTATCAGAGATATGGTTGTGTTTCAGGTCATCTACTATCAGAGATATGGTTGTGTTTCAGGTCATCTACTATCAGAGACATGGTTGTGTTCCAGGTCGTCTACTATCAGAGATATAGTTGTGTTCCAGGTCGTCTACTATCAGAGACATGGTTGTATTCCAGGTCGTCTACTATCAGAGATATAGTTGTGTTCACTCTGCTACTTGTGTTTCAGGTCGTCTACTATCAGAGATATGGTTGTGTTTCAGGTCGTCTACTATCAGAGATATGGTTGTGTTTCAGGTCGTCTACTATCAGAGATATAGTTGTGTTCACTCTGCTACTTGTGTTTCAGGTCGTCTACTATCAGAGATATAGTTGTGTTCACTCTGCTACTTGTGTTCCAGGTCGTCTACTATCAGAGACATGGTGGTGAGATGTGTAGCGCAGATGGTGAACTCACAAGCTCACAACATCCGCTCTGGCTGGAAGAACATCTTCAGTGTGTTCCATTTGGCAGCTTCCGACCAGGAGGAAGCCATCGTTGAGCTGGCCTTCCAGACAACCGGCAAGATTATCAGTACGGCCCACTCTTGTTTTTACAATACAACTTTAGTTTATGAGCTGTGGTGTTTTAAAAAAAATTATATTTACCAGCAATGAAAGGAAATGCCTACATACTAATAATAAGTAAATAGTATTTCTGGAATACAACCCATCCCGGTAATTCTCTGAGCACATCAGACTTTGAAAATTACCCCAGTCCACACCACTTATTGGGATCACATCATGGTAACGATAGTTACTGGTGAAACCCACTTCAGTGGCCACATGGGCTAAGGTGTTACTCTCACAGTAGACCAGACTGCCTATGACAGGGAGATCGAGGTTCAAATCTCATCAGTTGTACTGTTTTTCTCTGCCCTGTCATCACCATCACTTCACTTTTCACTTCTTAAAATAGGAAACCAAAAATCACCAAAGGGAGAAAAATGAAATTTGTAAAGAATGATAGGACATGTAGATAAAAGCTGAAAGGAACAAATAACATAAGGACAAACACAAGAAATAGACACTGTCCACTGTCCTTTATGTTCCACACTCCCCCCTGATGAGCTCCATTAGAATTAAATCTAGATTGTGGACTGGGTAGCAATCCATTTTCTCCAAAAGGCAGCCATTACCTCTTTGTCCATTGGCAGCAGTGTAAAGTGTGAACTGTGTTCTTCTTTTCGTTGTAAAAGCCATAGTTTGTTTGTTCCTTTTATATGTTTTTAATCCAACTTTCCTATACCTTCTTCCAAATATAATACAATAGAATTATATGCAGTTGTGTAATAGTGTAATGTACAATAATATGTTCCCACAACATGAGATACTAACTAACAACTACTAATTTTAATTTTTTCCCCGCAGATGATCTCTATGACAAACATTTCCCGATCATGATCGACTCATTCCAAGATTCTGTAAAGTGTCTGTCAGAGTTTGCTTGCAACGCCAGTTTTCCCGACACCAGTATGGAGGCTATCCGTCTGATCCGTACCTGCGCCAAGTTTGTGGATGAAAAACCAACGGTAAGAACCATGCCATTGTTGGTAGAAGTCTTATCATTATTGTGTCTGAGAGTCATCTCACAGACACATCGTCTTGCACACTTGTACGACACTTCTTTATATATTTCTAAAAAGTAAAAACGTTGACTATTAGGTTTGAAATTTCCAACTTCTTATTTACGTGTTTTAAAATGTCCTGCACTAGCATTATTCGTTTCTTGAGATAATCTGAGTTGTAAAATGGTGGTTGTTGTGTGTTGTAGTTGTAAGATGGTGGTTGTTGTGTGTTGTAGTTGTAAACTGGTGGTTGTTGTGTGTTGTAGTTGTAAGATTGTGGTTGTTGTGTGTTGTAGTTGTAAACTGGTGGTTGTTGTGTGTTGTAGTTGTAAACTGGTGGTTGTTGTGTGTTGTAGTTGTAAGATGGCGGTTGTTGTGTGTTGTAGTTGTAAACTGGTGGTTGTTGTGTGTTGTAGTTGTAAGATGGCGGTTGTTGTGTGTTGTAGTTGTAAGATGGCGGTTGTTGTGTGTTGTAGTTGTAAGATGGCGGTTGTTGTGTGTTGTAGTTGTAAGATGGCGGTTGTTGTGTGTTGTAGTTGTAAGATGGCGGTTGTTGTGTGTTGTAGTTGTAAGATGGCGGTTGTTGTGTGTTGTAGTTGTAAGATGGCGGTTGTTGTGTGTTGTAGTTGTAAGATGGCGGTTGTTGTGTGTTGTAGTTGTAAGATGGCGGTTGTTGTGTGTTGTAGTTGTAAGATGGCGGTTGTTGTGTGTTGTAGTTGTAAGATGGCGGTTGTTGTGTGTTGTAGTTGTAAGATGGCGGTTGTTGTGTGTTGTAGTTGTAAGATGGCGGTTGTTGTGTGTTGTAGTTGTAAGATGGCGGTTGTTGTGTGTTGTAGTTGTAAGATGGCGGTTGTTGTGTGTTGTAGTTGTAAGATGGCGGTTGTTGTGTGTTGTAGTTGTAAGATGGCGGTTGTTGTGTGTTGTAGTTGTAAGATGGCGGTTGTTGTGTGTTGTAGTTGTAAGATGGTGGTTGTTGTGTGTTGTAGTTGTAAACTGGTGGTTGTTGTGTGTTGTAGTTGTAAGATGGTGGTTGTTGTGTGTTGTAGTTGTAAAATGGCGGTTGTTGTGTGTTGTAGTTGTTCTGCGAACACAACATGGAGGATATGAATGTCCCCGAAGAGGACAGAGTGTGGGTTCGAGGCTGGTTCCCTCTCCTCTTTGAGCTCTCGTGCATTGTCAGTCGCTGTAAGCTGGATGTCCGCACGCGAGCGCTCACTGTGCTCTTTGAAATCATCAAGACGTATGGAGATACCTTCAAGCAGCATTGGTGGAAAGATTTGTTTCAGATTCTGTTCAGGATCTTTGACAACATGAAGCTCCCGGAACATCACACCGAGGTGCGTGTCTAGTTGATATCACAGGAGGAACGATAGATTGTAAAAAATAATATATTGACCTGTCCAAGGAAAATCCCATGGTTTCTCAACCCCTTTTGGTTTTAATTATGTAAGTCAAAATTAGTTTCTTTCAATTTGCTATTGCTGGCCTAGGACTTGTTTGCACACCTTTTTTTTTATATATAGATATTGTCATGTAAGTAAGTAAAACCTCCGTGTTTTAACATTCAAAAGGTGACCTGGTGGTCTAGGGGTAAGGTGTCAGACTTCTGTGCTAGCGGCCGGGGTTCAATACTCAGTCCTGGGACAGATCTATCTGATTACCAAACCCTTCCTTCACCTCTGACAAGACATCTTGTGAATGTGGGGAATGCCAGGCCTCCACCGTGGTTCGGATTCCACGTTAAACTGTAGGTCCTCCATTTCATCTCACAATGACCCTACCATTACACATTAGTGTAAGTGCGTATAACCCGAACAGGTAGTAAGACGCGGTGCTAATAACAATAATAATAATAATAATTTAACATTCAACAGTTTGTCAAGTATAAATTATTTTACATACAAAATTTTAAAAATCTACTTTCTTTCAAGTATTAAATAACCAGTTAAGACCAAATTATACCTCCTTAAGCCAAGCTTAAATGCTAAGATTAATAGGAAAATAATATCTGTTCCGAATGATAAAATATTTTCAGTTAATGATCAGGTCTTAGTTTACAGTTTTAATAATAATATTATGAAATGGGTCCCAGCTCAAATAACCTCTAAATTTATTCCTGTTGTTTACATTGTTGAGATGATAAGACGGCACTATTAGGAGAATTGGCATGGACAACGTTATAATCAGCAGACTAGATAGCTAGAACATCCTTTCAAGATGACTGGTTTTCATAGTATTCATTTAGTTATTGGTGTTTGGGTCCCAGGTTCTATTAGGCCCGTCAAAGACACTGGTAGTGTTCGTTACAGTGACCCATAGAAGATAACTAGATTGTAATATAAGGTGTACAAGGGGTAGTTTTAATGTTATTATTGTTTTATCATGGCAGTGCTACTTATTCTGATTGAAACACATTAGTAAAGTTTATTCTAAAAAGGGGGAAATGTTACGTTGCCTTACCTTAAGTAATTTTGTAAGATAACTGGTTATTTGTAAAGTTATCCAGACTGGAATACAACCTTGTCCCAGAGATGTCTTGTGAATAAAGCAGAGTAAAGTCGGCCACGCATCAAAGTACCCATATGTTTTATTTTTAACCTTTTCCCCTCTGTGGACTCTGTACATATTTAACAGAATCCTCTAATATTATTATATAGTATTTATGTTTCCTCTTATGTTCATGATTATTTCCCAAGATTTGGATTCGGATTTGGAGGAAAATTGGAGATTTGAATTGGTAAAATGGTGGATTCCAGCTAACTTCAATAGTCACCATCATTGTTGATTCTTCTTCAAGTGATAACGAGCAATGGTTGACTACAAAACAAATTGTGTGAATGTAAATACTTGTGTTCCTCAGTTTCGTTGCTCCGTATTGAAGCGACTGATGTGTTTGCAGAAAGCGGAGTGGATGACTACCACATGCAACCATGCGCTGTACGCTATTGTGGATGTGTTCACTCAGTACTTCGACATCCTAGGTCCTCTTCTCTTGGAGGACTTGTACATCCAGCTACACTGGTGTGTGCAACAAGGTGAGACTGTACATTCAGGTGTGTGAGACAAGGTGATACTGTACATTCAGGTGTGTAACAAGGTGAGACTGTACATTCAGGTGTGTGAGACAAGGTGATACTGTACATTCAGGTGTGTAACAAGGTGAGACTGTACATTCAGGTGTGTACAAGGTGAGACTGTACACTCAGGTGTGACAAGGTGAGACTGTACATTCAGGTGTGACAAGGTGAGACTGTACATTCAGGTGTGTGTGACAAGGTGAGACTGTACATTCAGGTGTGTACAAGGTGAGACTGTACATTCAGGTGTGTGCAACAAGGTGAGACTGTACATTCAGGTGTGTGCAACAAGGTGAGACTGTACACTCAGGTTTGACAAGGTGAGACTGTACATTCAGGTGTGTGAGACAAGGTGATACTGTATATTCAGGTGTGTGCAACAAGGTGAGACTGTACACTCAGGTGTGTAACAAGGTGAGACTGTACATACAGGTGTGTGCGACAAGGTTAGACTGTACATTCAGGTGTGTGCAACAAGGTGAGACTGTACATTCAGGTGTGTGAGACAAGGTGATACTGTATATTCAGGTGTGACAAGGTGAGACTGTACATACAGGTGTGTGTGACAAGGTGAGACTGTATATTCAGGTGTGTGTGTGACAAGGTGAGACTGTACATACAGGTGTGTGTGACAAGGTGAGACTGTATATTCAGGTGTGTGAGACAAGGTGAGACTGTATATTCAGGTGTGTGTGACAAGGTGAGACTGTATATTCAGGTGTGACAAGGTGAGACTGTACATACAGGTGTGTGTGTGACAAGGTGAGACTGTACATACAGGTGTGTGTGACAAGGTGAGACTGTATATTCAGGTGTGTGTGACAAGGTGAGACTGTACATTCAGGTGTGTACAGAGCAAAACACTCATTAAATAAATATTAACCGCTTATATAAAATTGTATTATTTATTTTTGATTAGGCCTTCATATGATCTTATTTTAACCATAACAATATAGTTTTGTATTTATTTTCCATGTAAAATATCGCGCTTGTTTATTTTTAATGAAGATAATATATATATTTTATTTATCTCTTATCTTATAACTTTTTTCCATCCCCAACACACATGCTACCGACTGAGTTATGGCGTCAGATTTGTGTGTTTGTCCTTAATATTATTCTATTTACATGTTCATATATAAGTGTCCTATGAATCCTTACCCATATCCTTTTTCTCCCTTTTGTGCCTTTTGGTTTCCTCTTTTAGGAAGTTGCGTTGTGCATTTCACACTCCCACCTGATGAGTTCTGATAGAATGAAACCTAGGTCAGGGGATTGGGCGTGAACGTAAAGTGTGAACTGTGTTCCTCCTTTCATTGTACCTTCTTCCAAAAATAGAGTTATAGTTAATTTCTTTAGAATTTAATAGCTTACCAATTATAAGCATTCCCTTTGCCAACTAAACTGTTTCCTTTTAAAAAAAGATAGCTATTCTGCGTACTAATCTATCAGAATGTTGGCAGACAATGAGCAACTCGCTCGCTCAGGAACTAACTGTCTGGAGAATCTGGTCAACTCAAACGGTCTCAAGTTCCGAGAGACAACGTGGGACAAGACCTGCCAGTGTATGTTGGATATCTTCAACAGCACCATTCCGACAGCTCTGCTCAGCTGGAGAGCCGAGGACTCGGGGCACAGAAACACGGTCAGTACTGATAACAGCACCATTCCGACAGCTCTGCTCAGCTGGAGGGCCGAGGACTCGGGGCACAGAAACATGGTCAGTACTGATAACAGCACCATTCCGACAGCTCTGCTCAGCTGGAGGGCCGAGGACTCGGGGCACAGAAACATGGTCAGTACTGATAACAGCACCATTCCGACAGCTCTGCTCAGCTGGAGGGCCGAGGACTCGGGGCACAGAAACATGGTCAGTACTGATAACAGCACCATTCCGACAGCTCTGCTCAGCTGGAGGGCCGAGGACTCGGGGCACAGAAACATGGTCAGTACTGATAACAGCACCATTCCGACAGCTTTGCTCAGCTGGAGGGCCGAGGACTCGGGGCACAGAAACATGGTCAGTACTGATAACAGCACCATTCCGACAGCTCTGCTCAGCTGGAGGGCCGAGTACTCGGGGCACAGAAACACGGTCAGTACTGATAACAGCACCACACCTTTAGTAAAACCACCTTCAACATCTCTGTGTTATCAACATTTGTTGTAGACAGGGCTAAATTCTTCAGCTTGTTTATGGACATTTGTTGATCTTTACACGAGTTGCTTGAATTCTGGCTCAGGGTAATTTGCAATTAGCCAACCTTTATATAGTTAAAGAAGCTAAACTTACGTTTGATAAGGATTTTACTTTTTTCTTAAGTATTGTGAAAATATATTCTTTAATTCACATTACTTGCATACACACCATAAGCTGGCATTTTATCAGCAAAGTAAAAATAACCCAATGACGCCGCATTGTAGGCTACATATTTTGTGTAACACTCTCATTTGGTGGAGAAAAGTATTCTTTTTTACCATTTTAAGTGATGTGGAATTTAAATTTGAATATTCTTTTTGGGGATTGTATTATGCTTGAAAAAATATAATTTAGCCTACTCATTTATTTGACCATCTTGATAGTCTAGTGGTCGGAGCTCCTGGCTACAAATCCAATAGTCCCAGGTTCAAGCCCCGGCAGAGTTTTTGTGGATCGGTGGGTCTGGAACGGGGTGAACTCGGCCTTGTGAGGACAGTTGAGGAGTTACTTGAATAAAGAAGTAGCAGCTATGGCTTATAAAACTGAGATTAACAGCTGGATGGTTCATTGTGGTACCACGTGACACCCTCTATCCATAATTGGTGGCACTATCAATGCTAACAGCAGTTGCCGCCTGGTCGGTATAGCTCGCTTGCGGCCGGACGCCGTGGAGCTTTTTTTTACTCGTGTATTAACTAAAATCATATATAAACATTTTTTTGCCCAATTGTTTTTAATATTTAATCCTGATCTAATAAATCATGCTAACACAGCTTTCAATTAAATCAATCTAATTCACATTCTTTCATATGAATGTTAATTTGTAATGTAGATAGATAGACAAGATCCTGGTTTCCGTTACTGCTGGGCCCCTCTGCCCTTTTTGCCCCGATGTTGACTATTTGTGGCCAACTAGGCCAATCACTGATTTCTATCATTTGGTTTATTTAATTTTAAATATTACATATATAATAATATTATATTTTAAAGACGGTAAGGGAAAGGTGGATATAGACATATAAAATGAACAAAGCACAATAAGACTTTTACAATGAAAATGAGAACACACTTTACAATGCTGCCACTGGACAAAGAGACAATGGCTGTCTCTTGTCAGGTCAAGGGCAGTAACAACCTACTCTTCAAGAGGCAGCCATTACCTCTTTGTCCAGTGGCAGCATTGTAAAGTGTGTTCACTCTAAACATAATATTTTGTTGGTTCCCTCTAAATGTTCCTTTCTTGTTTGTTCCTACAAATATAATATATTTTAAAGATAGTTATTTTGATCAATTTTCATCCAATTTCTTCGTAGTTAATATGATCTGTGAGAAATAACATTATTAAATTATAGGAAATAAAGCATGAATAAAAGTAGGTGCCTCCACACATAATCTTAACTTTGAGGACGTGTTAACGTCATGTAACAGAACACATTGCAAGATATTCCATTTAGGAAGACGGGACCTGAAACTTCAATTGAGCACCAAGTCGAGAAAACCACCCAACCTAAGTATTCTTTAACCAGGCCTGAGTTCAACCCTTTAGCAACAGCCACAGAATAATAGCTGGACCTACAGAGAGTCTCACATCCACCAGAGACATTATCAGTACAACTCGGCTCCTTCTCGTCTCCTTGTTATTGATGAACGAATGAGATATCACTACCTGATATGTTAGTGGGCCAAATACTAACTGATTGTCAACATCTACCCAGCTCTAATTTATAGTTAAATATTTGGCCTATGTATGTGATATTTACACGGCATATTCTCCCTGTGTTCAATTATTTAGAGTATTTTTCAAGTTTTAAAGCTTCACCCTAGTGTCGTATGTTGGGTTATCTAACGACTTGTATCATGTGATTGATTGCAGGAAGCGAACCTCGAGCCAAGCAGGCAGGGCATACTGAAGTACTCCAACAGTCAGAGTGTCGCTATGGACGACATCAAGACAAAGGTATTCTCTAACTCTTTACTACTTACTTTAAATAAATATCACACTTTTCTGTATACCGCTCTTATGTAATAATTTATTTTTGTAAGGGTGCTACAATTTACTCTCTTGTGTTTTTACACGCGTTTTTCTTTAGTCCAGAAAGTGTTACTAATTATAATATCCCGTGATTCTTCAAGCTCACTATCGCAACACACAGGTAGGCCTACTGGGAAAAAACTTCCAAGGGATCAACCCCACCAGGTGGGATCGCATCATGCACCTGTTTTCATTTTGTATTATTATTATTAGCACCGCGTCTTACTACCCGTTCGGGTTACACGCACTCACGCTAATGTGTAATGGTAGGGTGATTGTGAGATGAAATGGAGGACCTACAGTTTAACGTGGAATCCGAACCACGGTGGAGGCCAGGCATTCCTCACATTCACAAGATGTCTTGTCAGAGGTGAAGGAAGGGTTTGGTAATCAGTTAAATCTGTGCCGGGACCGAGGATTGAACCCCGGCCGCCAGCATAGAAGTCTGACACCTTACCCCTAGACCACCAGGTCACTTTTCATTTTGTAATATTATTTAATTATCTCTTTTCACCCAACTCCCAATTAAATAGTGTGTGTGCTCACCATTCAATACATTTACTTTAGGTTTGAATGGGAAATTTTCGGGTGGGAAATAGCACAAATTAAAAAAACTGTTAAAGCTTAGATTTATTTTTTAGATGTATAACTTAATTCTAAACTTTACCTTCACATTCATTCAAATAAAAAGAAAATAATTTGATATAATTAGAAGTTATGGCATTTCATCAATAATAAATCAAACTGTATATATATATATATATATATATACAAATAAAGGGAAAATGGGGTCAAACAGCCGTATTAAATTAAACATTGAAAGAATGGCGGGGTTTACATTTTGACCAGCAAACTGTAGGCCTCAAAGCTCACAGTGAAAAGCACAAGATGCTGCCGTAGTCCAGTCTGTGTTCTACTCTCTTCTGCTGGAGAAGGGACTGATGTACCCTGAAAATTACACAATTTTGAGTTTTTAATTGTGAACGTTGTTTGTTGGCTCAAATAATATGTTTAACAATGAGGGAACATTCTAGTAGCTGGCGTAATCGAGAAGTGGGCTCTAAGGAAATCAGGACAATGAGAGACTCACCTGAAGAATGTTGATTTATTAAAACGACAAGTTAGGTCCTTGTAAGGCAGCTTTCTTGAGGCTCTTATTTCCCCTGTGGTTAATATTTATCACACTAACGTACCATTAACAATCAGGACAAGGAATACACTAACAATACAACCAAACTAATATGCACACTTAATGAACAAACATGTCACTTCTCGAAGAGTCGTAAGCCTACTGTCAGTAATGGCAAAAAACGAGGGGGGAGGAACCTGCTTGATCACAAATTTTCAAACCAAATTACCACCTTGACCAGTTTAGAATGTCATGTTACCAATACCAAAGTGTTTTGTCCTTGTTGTATAGGTCGGCTCGGAGCACAAGCTTTTCGCAGGTCTGCTCATCAAGTGTGTGGTCCAACTGGAGCTGATACAAACCATCGACAACATTGTGTTCTTCCCCGCCACCTCCCGGAAAGAAGACCAGGAGAACCTCGCGTTGGCACAGGTCAGTCAAATTAGCACATTCTCTCTAACATAACAACAGGCACAACATCCATTCTTCAAGGTGAAATATAACCCCACACTTTGTTATCCCTCACTTGCGGCTTCAGGGTCGATGTCTTGACCAAGTGCCGTCTCTGGGCGACGTTGTGCCCAGACACATGTGGGTAAGGGTAGGGAAAATATCGGCGAGAGTGTCCCTGAACAATTGTCACGGTGAGAGGTAGGGTGACAGTCACGGTGGGAGGTAGGGTGACAGTCGTGGTCGGGGGTAGGGTGACAGTCACGGTGGGAGGTAGGGTGACAGTCGTGGTGGGGGGTAGGGTGACAGTCACGGTGGGGTGAAGGGTGACAGTCACGGTGGGAGGTAGGGTGACAGTCGTGGTCGGGGGTAGGGTGACAGTTTATTTTTGCTCCTTCGAAAAAGTGACACACCCACCGTAATAAATACCCTCGTCACAGACGGCTCAGAGAACATGGACTGTGGAGTGGTCCAGGCAGTAGGGAGGGTGGGGGACGCGGCCGGTGCGAGTGCGGAAGAGAGATACTCAACAGTGAGGCACAACAATTTCACCAATGATAAATATCTCGGCCATGCCGGCAATCGGACCCGGGACCCTATCTCACTAGACAGACACGCTACCGGCCGAGCTAAGGTGTTGTATTATTTTCTATTATACATGAGAATGAGAGTATATCTGTATGTTTCTCCTAGCACAAAATACACTACACCGATTGCACTGAAACCTTGCATGGTTTATCTTGGTATGGAGGCTACATACTTTCTTTTAAAATTCAATAAAATTGATGTTTTTTCGTATAGTTTGTCTTAAACCGTGTGATCATTGTTGTATTTTCCTAGTGAATGAAGAATTATTTTTTTCCTCTGTCTCTCTCTTGATTGCCAAATCAACTGCATTCCAAAAAGTAATCACATAAGAAGGAAACTCATGTTTATTTAACGTAATAAAACTTATACATAACTAACGTTCAACATCATAATTTGATTTGATCTTACATTGACATACTAAATATTTAGACGAATAGATTAGTTCTGCTATTAAGTAGACAAGGAAATAATCAAATAAAAGCTCATATACATTTATGTGAAAGCAATGTCGCTTCAAGACCGGGAAACTTTGCTAAGGGCCTTAGGGATGAGAAACACTAGGCTATAGAGGAAGTGTACCCTTATTTGCGTGGAAGGAGAGTGTAAAACTACTGAGGGAAAACCACCCTAGGACACCCCACCAGGATTCAAACCTTGATCTCCTCGTCGTCAGCAGTAAAAAAGATTCCTAAATAAGATAAAACCCTTCCTGTGCGGTAAAAAATTGGAATGTTTACACACATGTAGAGGGACAACATTAAATAACTAAGAGTCTGAATATTCATATTTTCAAAACAAGGATCAGTGGATTGGATTTAGGGGGGGAGTGTGGGACGAGACGTTCCAAAACCTTGAAATAAAAAAAATAAAAACTTAATTTCTGGTGTGAAAGAAATTTGAAATTTGCCAGGAAGGTGGATGGGATATCCCAGATAACTGGGAAAAGTATATAAAAGTTTTTCTATATTATATTATATTATATTATAGTAAAGAAATGAAAAATAGGGAGGAAAGCTGGCTAAAATCTCAAAAACAGCTTTTAGGTGTAATAGAAAATTGGGATATTTTAATCACGCAGAATATCACAATTTGGCATAGTCAGTCTGCATGAGTTAGTTATTCAAACCTTTCTAAAGATCCTAAAAATTTAAAATTTGGAATACATAAGATAAATTTCTCTATAAAAGTCCAAAAAACCAAAATTTAATGTGGCATTTTTAAAATAGCAGATCTGGTTAGGCTCAAAACATTGAAAATTAGTAACTCCTTATATAAACTGTAACCTATTAATATTCACTATGTAACTATCTAACAACTATTAATGTGGTGCCCCTCTGCTCTCTTTTTTACTAGTACCAACACGCAAGAGCTCAAAATACTGTCTATAAAGAAGTAATAACTAAATCTTCAAAAGAAATGTCACACATTCATATCATCTCTATATGTTGACTATTTTCGCATTTTGTAACACAATTTAAACCAATAAATGATTAATATTTAAACAATTTTCAATGTTGTTACTTTTTCTTGTAGTTAATATTGTATACTAAAAATAACAAAGCTACTTTATACATGCCCTAAGCAAAGAACAGGTGCACCAGTCAGTTATTAATAACTAGTGCAATAGTCATGAACCAGTGTTGAATTTTTTGGTTCTATCGCCTCGTAAATTCACCCTCTCATTCTTCCACATGTCCTATTTATTTTGTGTTTTACTCTCAAAGTGTTGATCTCTAGTAATATCTCTGTCTCGCTTGCAAGTCACTAAAGACTGTCCTTTATAACATTTATTTCTCCCTTAACAATAAACACCGAGAGTACAAAGTACCATAATGTCACACATCCTAGTAAATATATTATAGATGATCAGATTATTTTATTCTCTATACTAGAAAGGTAACATGCATGGGTGACACTCCGTGGTGTTCATTAAGATAATTCTGTACCGTTAACACTATTTGAATATTAGCTCTCGCCAAGAACTAAACCTTGTTATTCTAGAATAAAAAGTAAACCCTCGTTTATTGACACATTTCACTAGCAGTGGTGTACGCAGGGTTGTGAAGTAAGGGATATGGAGAGAGTTCACCCTAAATGCGGGAGGCAATTTTTTTTGACCTGATAATTTATATTTTTACTATTATAAACATATCTTTAACATTTTAAGAATCTGACAAAATTAAATTGCCAGATTAACTTTGTTGGCTTAATCGTCACATAGCCCTACTCTTACAAAAATGCACTGATTATCTATAGCCGGTAAATGGGTGTATCCTTATATTCTTAGCAAAACATATTTAATATGTCTTTTTGTACAGATGACTCAATAGATCCATGCTTGACATAGAAAACAAGTCTTTTGTCAGGTACTGTATCAGACGGATCAAATTCCTTTATCTGAGCACTTCATTTATTGGAGCCATTGAGAAACATAGGAAGAACAATAATTCTACACTCAACATTGAATTAAACTAAACTAAAAATAAACTCACCACAATCTTTTACGCAGTACTGTTAAGCACTATGAAGAAACACTGTTAGTGACAGGGGGTGAAGGGTTAATACTACTCACCAAAGAATAATGTTTTCATACCTTGAAGATATCCCACGTCTGTCTATTTCATGAAAGATAGTCCACTCCTATAAAATAAATACTTTTTGTGATTGATAAAGCAACTATTTCTGATCATCTGAGATTGTTCTTGTATTTAACTTGTGGGTATGCTACTGGTAGAAATGGTGGTAAAGGAGTAGTCAGGTTTTGTAGACCTTGCTACAGAAACAAATAGCTCACTTCTTGTAATAACAGTAGTTGTGAAGTTTTAACACATAAACTATTACAGAATTTTTAAAACCACTTACAATCCTGTTGTTTTGTCTTTATCTTTTACATAAAGTGTAGTTATAATATATTATTTTTTAATATATATCAACTGATGAGTAAATTTAGATCTTTCTATGAATATAAGGATTTATGTGTCCATGGTCTAGTTTGAACACCCCTACAATTTTCCTCTGAGACATGGGTCGCGACCCTCCAGACCGCCTATCACCAACATTATCACCGCTGAGTCACCAGTACCTGCCTAAAACTGTGTCGCTCTGTGTCCCTCCATTTTCAGGCCGATCTGTTGCACACGGAGGCTGGCCTGTCCGAACAACAGAGAGAGGAACAAGGCATGTACCACAATCTTAGCTCCAAGCATCTCTTACTTCTCACGGATTGTTTACTGCAGTCACATCGCTTTGCCAAGGCTTTCAACTCTAACCACGAGCAACGCAATTTACTATGGAAGGCAGGTAAGGACGGAAACTAACAACACCAAGCAGCGCAGTCCTCGGCACTAATAACCTCGTTCTCATTCTGTTTGACTCATATAGTAGTATGCATGGCAGAAAGGAACAAATAATAATGTCGATATAGGGAGTCAAACAAATCCCAATTGTTTGTTGAATTGCAATTATCTCAATAAGGAAAACCTCTTTTCGCTTTATGAGGTAATTGTATTATATTTGGAAGAAGGTGGAGAAAAGGTTGATAGAAACAGATAAAAGGGAGACAAACACAAAATGGCCTTTACAATGGAAAGAAGAACACAGTTCACACTTTACACTGCTGCCAATGGACAAAGAGGTAATGGATGTCTCTTAGAGAAAATTGATCGTCACCGCCCCTTCCCCCGACCTAGGTTTCATTCTATCGGAACTCCTCAGGGAGGGGTGTGAAACACGCAACACAACTTCCTAAAAGAGGAAACCAAAAAACACAAACGGGAGAAAATTGTTAAGAATGATAGGAACATGTAAAAAGTCTAAATATATTATTTTTGGTTTTCTCTTTTAGGAAGTTGCGTTGCGCGTTTCACACTCCTCCCTGATAAGTTCTGATAGAATGAAACCTTGGTCGGGGGAATGGGCAGAGATGATCGATTTTCTTGGAGAGGAAACCATTGTAAAGGCCATATTGTGTTCGCCCCTTTTATATGTTTTATCCACCTTCCTTTACCATCTTCCAAATATATTACAGTTGAATTGCAATTAGAAATAGTATTTTAACTTATTCACTGCTATGACACCAAAATTAAAGACCCAGAAAAACCAGTCTTAGCTCATGCCTCCTCTCATAACCTCGACTGTTAGAACGTGTCAAAATCCTTCATCTGAACCAACCGCAAGATGTCAGACCACCCAACCTAATTATTCGTTAACTAGGTGTTATTAAACCCAGCTGAAACACTAGCACCATCTCTCATCCACAGAACGATAGGTAAACCTCCAAATAAGTTTTCATCTTTCACGGCCAGTTGGCATCACTGAAGTTAACTGTCTGAGGAAGATGCAATAAAACCATTGTCATATTGAGGGGTGTGTAAATGTGTTTTTACTTTTATTACTACTTCATTTTTTACAATTATATCATATTTATTTAATTAAATATTAAATTAGTGTGATGGTGATTTATTTATTAGTTACATTTACAAATACATTTACCTTAACATATTGTATCTTATAAGCTACACCATAACCTATCATGTTAGATGGAGGGAATAATTAATAAGAATCAAGCCAATAATTCCATTAACTTTAATTGATTCTAAGTTTAATATTTATAATGAAAAGATATAAAGTTAATAAACTCATATATTTTATAATGGTAGTGTTTCATATTGGATCTTAAGCAAATATTTTATGAATATATTTCTCCAAATTAAAATACAATTTAAATATGCTCAGCTGAGTTATCTGAATTATTGTGATGGGGAAATATTTAATCATATTTTAGTTAAGGCTTGATTTTTTATATATATATATATATATATATATATATATATATATATGTATATAAGGTTAAATTATTTATTGACTTTTAGATTAAAATTCTAATTTCAATCTCTCTCGAATCCGGATTTGAGATCTATTCATAGTTTTTAAGCGAAAACTTTTTTCTTTTTTTCTTTTTGAGATAGTTTTTTTTTAGATAGGTTTTTTTTTCTAATGCTGGACCAAGAGGTTTGAAGAACAACAATAATAATAGAATAATAAAATAGTAATATTTATGATTTTGAGTCTAAAACAAACTTTAGCCGGATCCAGATTTGGTTTCAAAGCCAGATGCTTTGCATAGACTTAGATAAATTTATTTTAAAATTGTGTTTACAACTATTTCATTGTTATTATTATTATTATTATTATTATAATTATGTGTTCTGTCTTACGACAGGTCCACTACTTTTGTCAGTGAACTCAGACCTCCAATGCGCCCTGTCCTCTGCCTCCTCCTTAGATCCCAGAATTTTCTTCTCTACTCTAAGATGTCCCATTGTGTGTTATGGATATATAAAGATATACTGTTACTATTTGTAGGTTTCAAGGGTTCGGTGAAGCCCAATCTCTTGAAGCAGGAGACCCAAAGTCTAGCCTGTGTACTAAGGATATTGTTCAAGATGTGTAGTGACGAAGCGCGGAGAGACGCTTGGCCGCTGATCCAACAGAGGCTGATATTTGTGTGTCGGGAGGCCCTAGAGTACTTTCTCTGTCTACAGTCCGAGGCTCACAGAGATGCGTGGACATGTCTACTGTTGCTCATGCTAACTAGAATATTCAAGATGTCTGATGAGAGAGTAAGTGCTATTATGAGAGCTAACTAACGCTTTAAACCATCTCCATCAATTTCTTCTCCAGTGTGGATCAAAATAATATTGTTTTTATTAGTTCTTTTACGTGTCATGGCTGGGTTCAATAAACATTATAAGAGGTCCACAAAATAACATAAATATATTTGGGCTGTACGAGCTCAATTATTCTCATTTGAGCTGAGTTAGACAACATTTCTTGAGTTTAGGTCAACATTAGCAAGGTCCATAGCTATATTGTTGTTCTTGCTTGGAGGTAACATTCTCTCTTTTTCAAGGCCGGAATAAATTTATCATAATTGTTTGGATTAGGTATTGTGTCTTCTAAGATAACCCTAAAAGAACTAAAATATCGTGTGGACCAATTTATGTTTTTAATCAGACCAATGTTGTACCACTAAGTTAGCCAGGTAAACCTTGAAATCCCAGTTTCCAAATGTAATATAGAAGACTCCTTTGTGTTTCAGTTTGCCGCCCACACATCCAGCTACTACCCTTTGTTGTGTGAGATCATGTGTTTCGATCTGAAGGCCGAGCTACGTTCCGTCATGCGGCGGTTCTTCCTTCGCATTGGGCCGGTCTTTAACATATCTCGGAGTGTCGTCTCTTAGAGCGCGCTAGTTCTGCTCCGTTCTCTTCTCATATATGTATACCAAGTCAAGACTTTGGCAACTTATACTTCATCAACTGGCTTGTCACTTGTGTTGCGTAATTTGTAAAATAGTGAAATGTTACATTTAAGAATCAAACTGTATATAGTCTCTTGAATTGCAATAATAAACACCCACTTGCATAGTTAAAATTCAATTGAAAATCTTATGTTGTCAATTTTACCGTATATCTGTAAAATTCTTGATTTGTTTCTATGACAAATGAATCAAAAGTAAAAAAATAGAGCAATTTTTAGTTTTACACCACACACTAAACAAATTTGCTTTCCTGTATGACCAAATTCTTGTTTATTTAACATTATAAGATTTATAACACTATTTATGCCCTTAATATTATAAAATCACTCCTTAGAATTTTCTTTTCAAACAAATTTACTTGAAACATTAATGGCAAAATGTTACCGAACAATGGATAAAATATTGCTTTATCGGGTAAACTTTGTGATACATCTTATGACTCTGATTAGTAGATTTAAAGAAAGTGCTTCAAAACAAATATTAATAGTTAATTTATTATGTATTTATTTATTGTCATCATTTGAACAAAACTTATTTTGTTAATTTGAGTGTATTGCATTTGTATAGAAATAATACTTGTTCGTGTAATTGTCCTGTTAGAGTTGAAACACCAAACATCTCATTTTGTTATATTTGTGTATTATATACGTTTTATTATGTTGTATATCCTGTGTATACCGGTTGTGACAAAGAGAAAAAAAAGTAAATTAATTATCTAACTAGTCATTTTCAATCACTGGCAAATTTTTATGAAGTGTTACCAACTAGGACACATTTCATTTTAATGAAGGAGAGGTGTAAAGAATAGATTTTTTAAATAAAGTGTTATATTTAGAATTTGACTGAAACATACAGTGTGTCACTCTTTTCCCACATACGTTAGATAGTGTTTCTATGTCTATGTGTGATTATTCTAGAAACTACAGTTGTGCTGTAAAAAATATTGATTTAAGGATGAACAAAATGAATCTTCAAAGATTGAGAAAATATATATTCTCTAGTAGGCTCCCTACACGATCAGACTGTCAGTATTAATAAAATAATAATTAATACTGACAGTCTGATTGATCGTGTAGGGGCAGTACTGATGAACTGATTGACTAAAATACTCATGTGATCAAATTTTCTGATTACATCAGTCTTGAAAATGGTGGGAGAGACTGACAGTAAGACTGACCGTGTGCATGCGCTCGTCAGTAGTTCCGTCAGTTTCAATAGCAAACATTGACTGAACACGCCTTTTTCTTATCATCCATGTTATGCGCAGGAACTGAGACTGAAACAAATAATGGCTGACCGTGTATGGGCTCTTCGTAATACTGATGCACACTGAGCGTCTTGCTGACCGTGTATGGGCTCTTCGTAATACTGATGTGGTGATGCACACTGAGCGTCTGGCTGACTGTGTATGGGCTCTTCGTAATACTGATGCGGTGATGCACACTGAGCGTCTGGCTGACT